>CM038400.1:117216883-117259733 GCA_021498475.1 Saguinus midas | reverse complement strand
CAGGTCAAGGTATGTGGATGAGAAATGACACTGGAAGGAACACCAAAGCCCCAGCTACAAAAAGAAAGTCATCAAGCTCCAAATAGAAGGGGAGCCTCCCAGTACACCTCAGAAATGGGGGCAATGATGGGGAAGGAAGGAGCAGGTATTAAAAGCATGAGCCACCATGCCTAGCCTGATATTTGCTTTTCTAATCTCATTTAATTCAAAGAGAAATTGCACAGTGCTTAGACGTCTTTCTCAACATTTTGAGCACGCACATTTTTGTCCAATAAAATCTTTTAAGGACTGATATTTAAAAGACATTATTTTCTAAATATAAAGGTATATTATTAAATGAAATGTGCTCATACAAATCAGGCATTCCCTCTGCTTTTCCCATTTGAGTATCACTGATCTGCAGACATAAAAGAACTTTTATTTTTCAAGCAGTTCTCCTGAAATGTTATTTATTGCAATTGAGCTGTTGGGGCGGACAAGGATTTAAGAGAACTGCAAGTCTACAACCAGATAAGGGCAGCTCCAGCGCTTTAAACAGCCGGCCAGGCCCAGAAGGCTTCCAGGCTGAGGGCTCTCAGGGGCAGGGCTGGCCGTGGTCGAGGAAGAAAAGAGGGGAAGAGATGGCCTCTGGAAGATGGACGCCCCAAAGGACCTGGTTTCTGGCAAAGGAAACCAATAGGCCAGGAGCGGTGGCTCATGCCTGTAATTCCAGCACTTTGGGAGGGCAAGGTGGGAGGATGGCTTGAGCCTAGGAGTTTGAGACCAGCCTGTGAGACTACTCCCCCCGTCTCTAAAAAGAAAATATAAAAATTAGCTGTGTATTTAGGTCAATATGTGATCGTTTATTTTGACCCGTGTGGTCTTAGATGTAATTATTTCGTAGGCGTGGAGATGCACGCCTGAGGCGAGAGGATCGCTTGAGCCCAGGAGGCTGCAGTAAGCTGTGACAGCGCCACCGAACTCCAACCTGGGTGATAGAGCGAGACTCTGTCTCAAAAAAAAAAATGCACACCTGAATAGTCTGGAGACTATTTGATATGACAGTTCATTAAGCACTCAGTGGAAAATGCAGAGCTGGGAAATAGGAGGATAGAGTCAAAAGTCTGTTTCATGTGGTCACTCATTCAGAAAATCACTGAAGAATACACACCTTAAGAATCGTCAGAGTCCAAGTCTTATGGCTACTCAATCACAGCATTTACAGAATAATTAACAATTGGGCAATAGTAAGAAGTCTATTTTATATGGCCTCTCATTCAGAGCTTCAATGCATACTAAACAGCTGTGGAGTAGTCAAGAACCTATTTCAGGTAGCTCCAAATTAAGCAGCTCCGTGAATGCTACACCTAAGTGTGATAGTCAGGAGACTATTTGATATGGACACTCATACAGAACCTCGTGGAATACTGTACATGTAGGGAATACTCACTAGTCTATTTCATATGGCGATTCGTTAGGAGAGTCAAAAAATAACGCATGCCTGTGGAATAAAATGGGGTCTATTACAAAAGGCCACTCTTTCAGTGTTGTAGGGAATAATATGTATATCTAATAAGTCAGAAATCTCTTTCACATGGCCACTCGTTCAGGGCCTCTGTGAATGATACTCCCCTCAGAAAGAGTCAAGGTTCTACTTCAAATGGCTACACATTCAGAGTCTCTGTAAATAATGCACACCTGGGCAATACACAAGAGTCTCTATTTTATACCCACTTAGTCAGAATTTCATTCCATAATACACACCTGGGGAAGAGTTAAGAGTTTACTTCATGTAGCCACTCATTTAGTGCCTCATGGCATAATGTATAACATTGTTATAGTCGAGCAATTTTTATATGGCCACTCGTTCTGTGCCATTCTGAATGATACACACCTGGGGAATCTTTAGGATTCGATTTCATACTACCACCATTTTAGAAGCTTATAGAATAATTCACAATGGAGCAATAGTCAGGTGTCTATTTCATATAGACTCTCATTCAAAGTTTCAGTAAATAATGAACTTTTATGGAGTAATCAGGACGCTTTTTAAGATATCCACGAATTGGGTGCATTCCCGAATAAAACACACCTGGGTGATAGTCAGGAGTCTATTTCATATGAACTCTAATTCTTGGTACCGCTGAGTAATATACAGCTGAAATAGTGTCAGGAGTTTATCTGGTATGGACACTCATACAGAACCTGTTTGAATAATGCACACACGCTGAATAATAAGGATTTCATGTTATACGGATACTCATTCAGAATAACAGTGAATAACACAAATGTGAATAATTAGAAGTCTGTTTGATATGCTCCTCTTTCACAGCCTCACTGAATATTACACACTTGAGATATAGTCTAGACTCTATTCTTTATGGTCATGAATTCAGAGAATCACTGAATAATGCACACCTGTTGATTAGTGAGAAGTCTCTTTTTGATGAACACTCATAGGAAGCCTCACTAAATGTACACACCTAAAAAAAGAGTCAGGATTTACTTTTATTCACTCATTGAGAGTCTCACTATATAATGCACACCTGTGGAATTTTCAGGGGAATTTTTTATGTGGCCTCTCATTCAGAGTGTCACTGAATAATGTGCTGTAGTCAGGAGTCTATTTTATGTAGACACATATTCGGAACCTCCGTGAATAAGACAGACCCTTGCTATAATAAAGAGTCTAATTAATATGGCAACATATTCTAATCCTCACTGAATAATACACACCTGGAGAATAATTTGGAGTCTGTTTTCGTTGGACATTCATTCAGAGCCTTGGTGAATAATGCACACCTGTGGGGTAGCAAGAAGTCCATTTTATTTGTACACTCATCCATAGCCTCAGTTTATAATATGCATGTGTGGATTAGTTGGGGTTCCATTTCATATAACCACAAACTGGTAATCTCAGTGAATAATGCAAAAATGTAAAGTACTCAGCAGTCTATTTCATAGAGACACTCATTCAGAGAATCACTGGATAATAAAATATTTAAGATAGACAGCATCCCGTTTCATATGGTCACACAAGAAGAGACTCACGGAGTAATACCCACCTGGAAAAGTGTGAGGACTCTACTATATATAGCCTCTCATTTACAAACTCAGGGAATAATGCACACGTGTGGAGTAGGCACTAATCTATTTTATATGGCCACAAATTCAAAGCCTGAGTGAGCAATACACAAGTTTGGAATAGTCACTAGTCTATTCCGTTTGCCCAAATAAATCCTGACTCTTTCCCCAGGTGTGTACATTTAGTGAGGCTTTCAATGAGTGACCATCAAAAAGAGACTTCTGGCTTTTCCACAGGTGTCTTAGAATCTCTGAATGAATAAAAAAAAATAGACCGACTATATCTCTGTGTAATATTCAGTGAGGCTGTGAAAGAGGCATACAAAACAGACTTCTAATTATTCACATTTGCATTATTCACTGTTTGTCTGAATGAGTAGACATATGACATAGAATCCTTATTATTCGCTATGTGTGCATTACTCAAACACGTTCTTTACGAGTGTCCATACCAAATAAACTCCTGACACTATCCCAGGTGTGTATTACTCAGAGGTACCCAAATTAGAATATATGATAGACTGATTATCACCCAGGTGTGTTTCATCTGTAAGGCACCCAATGTGGCTATCAAAGTGATTATTCAATAAAAGTTCATTATTCACTGAAACAGAGAGGCCATATGAAATAGACACTGAGTATTGATCCGTGAATTATTCATAAGCTCAAAGTGGTAATATAAAATAGAATCAGGATTCTGTGTGTATATTCAGAGGCACAGAATGAGGCCATATAAAAATTTCATTATAACACTGGTGTGCAATATTCACTGATTTTTAAAATATTACAGAAGTAGACAATTAACTCTTCCCAGGTGAGAATTCATTGAATGAGACTCTGACAAGTGGCATAAAAGATACTCTGGTGTATTGCCCACGTGCAGACCACAGAGACTATGAATGTGTAGCCATTTAAGTAGAACCTTGACTCTTTCTGAGGAGTATTATATACAGACCTGAACGAAACATGTGAAAGAGATTACTGACTATCAGATATACATATTATTCCCTGCAACACTGAAAGAGTGGTCTTTTATTCAGAGACTGACAGAATAATGCACATCTGCGGAATAGTCTGGAGAATATTTGATATGACCGTTCACTAAGCACTCAAGAAAAATTGCAGAGCTGGGAAATAGTCAGGATGATAGAGTCAGGAGTCTGTTTTATGTGGTCACTCGTTCAGAAACTCACTGAAGAATACACACCTTAAGAATAGTCAGAGTCCACATCTTATGGCCACTCAATCACAGCATTACCTAATAATGCACAATTGGGCAATAGCAAGGAGTCTGTTTCATATGGCCTCTCATTCAGAGATTCAGGGCATAATAAACAGCTGTGGAGTACTCAGGAACCTATTTCAGGTTACTCCAAATTAAGCAGCTCCGTGAAAAATACACATATGTGTCATTGTCAGGGGACTATTTGATATGGACACTCATACAGAACCTCTTTGAATACTGCACATGTGGGTAATAATCACTAGTCTATTTCATATGGTGATTCGTTTGGAGAGTCAAAAAATAACGCACACCTGTGGAGTAAAATGGGGTCTATTACATAAGGCCACTCTTTCAGTGTTGCAGGGAATAATATGTATATCTGATAAGTCAGGAATCTCTTTCACATGGCCACTCGTTCAGGGCCTCTGTGAATAATACTCCCCTGAGAAATAGTCAAGGTTCTACTTCAAATGGCTTCAAATTCAGAGTAAGTAATGCACACCTGGGCAATACAAGAGTCTTTTTATGCCCACTTAGTCAGAGTCTCATTCAATATACACCTGGAAGAGTCTACTTCATGTAGCCACTCATTTAGAGCCTCAGTGAATAATGCACACCAGGGTTATAGTCGAGCATTTTTTATATGGCCACTCATTCTGTGCCTGAATGATACACACCTGGGGAATCCTCAGGATTCGATTTCATACTACCACTCATTTAGAACCTTATAGAATAATTCACAATGGAGCAATAGTCAGGTGTCTATTTCATATGGCCTCTCATTCAAAGTTTCAGTGAATAATGAACTTCTATGGAGTAATCAGGCTGTTTAAGATAGCGAATTGGGTGCCTTCCTGAATGATACACCTGGGTGATATAGGATTCTATTTCATATGAACTCTAATTCTGCTGAGTAATACACACCTGGGATAGTGTCAGGAGTTTATTTGGTATGGACACTCATAGAACCTGTTTGAATAATGCACATGTGAATAATAAGGATTATGTCATGGCTACTCATTCAGACAAACAGTGAATAATGCACATGTGGAGTAATTAGAAGTCTGTTTCATATGCCCTCTTTCACAGCCTCACTGAATATTACACACTTGAGATATAGTCTGAGTCTATTTATGGCCATTCATTCAGAGAATCACTAAATAATGCACACCTGTGGAATAGTCAGAAGACTTTGAGCCACTCATTTAAAGCCTCACTAAATGTACACCTGGGAAAGTCAGTTTACTTTTATCTCCTCATTTCTCACTAAATAATGCACACCTGTGGAATTGTCAGGAGAATTTTTCATGGCTCATTCAGAGTGTCACTGAAGAATGTGCTGTAGTCAGAGTCTATTTCATGTGACACATATTCAGAGCCTCAGTGAATAAGACACCCTGCTATAGTAAAGAATCTAATTAATATGGCCACATCTTCAGCCTCACTGAAAAATACACACTGGAGAATAATTTGGAGTCTATTTTATGGGCATTCATTCAGAGCCTCTGAATAATACACCTGGAATATCAGGAGTCCATTTATTTTTTACATCCATTAGCCTCAGAATATGCACTGTGGATTAGTTTCATTCATAGCCACACTCGTAACCTCAGTGAATAATGCAAATGTAAGTACTCAGCAGTCTATTTCATATAATTAGAGATTCACTGGATAATAAAATGTTTAAGGTCTGATTCAACAGGTCTAATTGAGCTCTGGTGAAAGCTCAAAACTTCTCACTTTAGGAATTTTGTCGCCCACGGAAGAAGATTTTCAGTTGAAATCACATACTTCTGTGGAGACAGTGGTTTATCAGCCTCCAGCACTTCTGACAGTAAACAAATGGTTCATATGGTGTTTAGTCAAACAGAGCCTTTTGTGGACTTAAAAGCCAGACTGGAATTTAAAAAGCACCATCAATCTTATGTGCTCTTTTGGCCAGCTGAGATACAATTCCAACACAAATCAATAAATGGACATCTCTAACCTAATCAGAAAGGCACTAATTGTAAAGACAACAGATGGATAAAATCATCCAATAAAGGCTGAGAATAGTCAGAACTCTTTTACAGGATCAATTCATCAGCAAGAACAGCTAATGGAAGAGGATGTTCCATTATCTGAAGTAGGCTTCTGTGGACATAAAAATTTTGGGGTTGGAAAACTTGTTCTAACACATAAAGAAACTGAACTTTAAATACGTTTGATGAAATGTTAAAAAGAATGGACAATATAGAGAGAATATAAATGAACTAATGAGTTGATACAGGAGAACTTAGTAAATATGCACTAGTTTGAATAATGAATTGATCAATAAGAAGAAAGGATCATAGACCAATTTAATGAAATAATGAGAAGACAATAGAGGGATAAAAGGAATGAGCAAAGTTCCATTATAGGACTTTGTGAAAGACCTAATACGTTTGATTGGTGTACCTGAATGTGATAGAATAAATCAGCTGGAAAATACTCTTCATATTATCAGGAAATTTTCTCAATCTGAAAGGACACTATTCAACCTCAGGTAATCAGAGAACACCACAAAGATATTCCTTCAACAAGGACATAATGTAGATTCTAGGGTTGAAATGAGAAAATACTCAGCCAGAGAAAGGTCTGTTACCCACAAGAAAAGTCTATCAGACTTCAGCAGTCTCAGCAGAAACTCTTCAAGCCAGAATAGAGTGGCTGATATTTAACATATGACAGAACTTTCAGCCCAGAATTTCATATCCTGAAATAAACAGTGAAGGAGAAACATCTTTTATGAACAAGCAAGTACTCAGAGATTTTATTACCACCAGGCCTCACTAAAGCTTCTGAAAGAAGCATTACACCTGAAAGGAATAACCAGTGTTAGCCTTTCATATACAAAAAGTGAGCATCAACATGAAGAAGAATTTACATCAACCTGGATAAAATAGACAATTAACTTCAAATGCAGTAATCCTAAATTTAAATCGACCTTCAATAGATACAGTCAAAACCTAACAGTATACTACATCCAGACATATTTATATCAAGATACCAAAGACTAAATAAAATGGTTGGAAATTATCATGGAGAACAAAATTAAATAAATAAACAAAAGGGTTGCAGTTCATGCATTGATAAAACAGATTTCAAAGCAACAGATTGGTATAAAATCTGCATCTAACACCCAGATACATAAGACCCATTAAATTTAGACTCAATGAGACAGATTAAGGATATCCAGAATCTGAATCAGATCTGGAATAAGTAAACAATAAGTGAATTTCATAGATACATAAAATATACATTCTCCACTTTAAATACAAAACATAATGATCAGCCATTATTATTACTCATTCTTAGAATAAAGCAATATTTCTGTTCTCTCTCCCTCTATTACTTACCCTCTTTTTTTTCTTCTTATAAAAAAAGTTTAAGATAGACAGCATACCATTTCACATGGTAACAAAATAAGAGCCTCACTGAGTAATACACACCTGGGAAAGTGCGAAAAGTCTACTATATATAGCCTCTCATTTACAGCCTCAGGGAATAATGCACACGTGTGGAGTAGCCACTAATCTATTTTAGATGGTGACAAAATCAATGCCTGAGTGAGCAATACACAAGTTTGGAATAGTCACTAGTCTATTCCATATGCCCAAATATTAAAAGTCAGAGTCAGTAATACACTCCTGTGGACTAGTCAGGAAACAATTTCATATGGACAAATTTTCAGAGCCTCAGAGTATAATACATACCTGGGAAATACTCAGCATGCTATTTCATATGACACCTATTTCAGAGCTTCATTGAATAAGGAACACCTGTATCTTATTCAGAATTTTATTTTTTGTAGCCACATATTCAGAGCCTAACTGAATAACATACACCTTAGGGAAAGTGAGGATCCTATTTTGTATAGCAGTCATTTAGAGCTGAATGCAAAAACGAATGCCTGTGGAGTATTCAGGAGTCCCTATTTTATGGACACTCATTCAGAGCCTCACAGAATAATACAGACCTATGGAAAAGTCAGGAGTGTATTTCACATGGCCACTTATTCAGAACCAGTGAAGAATCATATATCTGGAAAATACTCAGATTCTATTATATATAGCCACTTATTCAGAGACTCATTGAATAATGCACACCTGGGAATAGTCTGGAGACTATTTGATATGACCATTCACTAAGCACTCAGTGGAAAATGCAGAGCTGAAATAGTCAGGAGATAGAGTCAGGAGTCTATTATGTGGTCACTCGTTCAGAAACTCACTGAAGAATACACACTTGAGAATAGTCAGAGTCCAGGTCTTATGGCCACTCAATCACAGCATTACAGAATAATAACACAATGGGCAATAGTAAAGTCTATTTCATATGGCCATTCAGAGCTTCAGTATAATAAACAGCTGTGGAGTAGTCAGGACCCTATTTCAGGTTTCCCAAATTAAGCAGCTCCGTGAATGATACACATGTGATAGTCAGGAGACTATTTGATATGGACACTCATACAGAACCTCTTGAATACTGCACATATGTGGAATAATCACTAGTCTATTTCATATGGTGATTCGTTTGGAGAGTCAAAAATAACACTCCTGTGGAGTAAAATGGGTCTATTACATAAGGCCACTCTTTCAGTGTTTCAGTGAATAATATGTATATCTGATAAGTCAGGAATCTCTTTCACATGGCCACTCGTTCAGGGCCTCTGTGAATAATACTCCCTCAGAAATAGTCAAGGTCTACTTCAAATGGCTACACATTCAGAGTCTCTGTAAGTAATGCACACCTGGGCAATACAAGAGTCTCTTTTTTTATGCCCATAGTCAGAGTCTCATTCAATAATACACACCTGGGAAGAGTTAGAGTCTACTTCATGTAGCCACTCATTTAGAGCCTCAGTGAATAATGCACCAGGGTTAGTCGAGCATTTTTATATGGCCACTCATTCTGTGCCTCAGTGTATAATACATACCTGGGAAATACTCAGGATGCTATTTCATATG
Organism: Saguinus midas; assembly: GCA_021498475.1. Taxonomy (NCBI): domain Eukaryota; kingdom Metazoa; phylum Chordata; class Mammalia; order Primates; family Cebidae; genus Saguinus; species Saguinus midas. The sequence continues at coordinate 117,250,457 of CM038400.1, read as the reverse complement.
GCATATTTCAGAGCTTCATTGAATAAGGAACACCTGTATCTTATTCAGAATTTTATTTTTTGTAGCCACATATTCAGAGCCTAACTGAATAACATACACCTTAGGAAAGTCAGGATCTATTTTGTATAGCCACTCATTTAGAGCCGAATGTAAAACGCCTGTGGAGTATTCAGGAGTCTATTTATGGACACTCATTCAGAGCCTCACAGAATAATACAGACCTATGGAAATGTCAGGAGTGTATTTCACATGGCCACTTATTCAGAACCATAGTGAAGAATCATATACATCTGGAAAATACACAGAATTCTATTATAAAGGGCCACTTATTCAGAAACTGATTGAATAATGCACACCTGGGGAATAGTCAGGAGACTATTTGATATGACAGTTCACTAAGCACTCAGTGGAAAATGCAGAGCTGGGAAATAGTCAGGAGAATAGAGACAGGAGTCTGTTATATGTGGTAATTCGTTCAGAAACTCACTGAAGGATACACACTTTGAGAATAGTCAGAGTTCAGGTCTTATGGCCACTCAGTCACAGCATTACAGAATAATTCACAATTGGGCAATAGTAAAAAGTCTATTTCATATGGCCTGTAATTCAGAGCTTCAATGTGTAATAAACAGCTGTGGAGTAGTCAGAAAGCTATTTCAGGTTTTCCCAAATTAAGCAGCTCCGTGAATGATACACATATGTGTGATAGTCAGGAGACTATTTGATATGACCACTCATACAGAACCTCTTGGAATACTGCATGTGGGGAATAATCACTAGTCTATTTCATATGGTGATTCTTTGGAGGTCAAAAAAATAACGCACTCCTGAGTAAAATGGGGTCTATTACATAACACTCTTTCAGTGTTTCAGGGAATAATATGTATATCTGATAAGTCAGGAATCTCTTTCACATGGCCACTCGTTCAGGGCCTCTGTGAATAATACCCTCAGAAATAGTCAAGGTCTACTTCAAATGGCTACACATTCAGAGTCTCTGTAATGCACACCTGGGCAATACAGAGTCTCTTTTTATGCCCACTTAGTCAGAGTCTCATTCAATAATACACACCTGGGGAAGAGTTAGAGTCTACTTCATGTAGCCACTCATTTAGAGCCTCAGTGAATAATGCACACCAGGGTTATAGTCGAGCATTTTTATATGGCCACTCATTCTGTGCCTCCCTGAATGATACACCTGGAATCCTCAGGATTCATTTCATACTACCACTCATTTAGAACCTTATAGAATAATTCACAATGGAGCAATAGTCAGGTGTCTATTTTATATGACCTCTCATTTAATGTTTCAGTGAATAATGAACTTGTATGGAGTAATCAGGACGCTGTTTAAGATAGCCAAATTGATGCCTTCCTGAATGACACACCTGGTGATAGTCAGGAGTCTATTTCATATGAACTCTAATTCTGGGCTGAGTAATACACACACCTGGGATAGTTTAAGGAGTTTATTTGGTGTTGACACTCATACAGAACCTGTTTGAATAATTCACACAGGGGAATAATAAGGATTCTGTATCATACAGCTACTCATTCAGACAAACAGTGAAAAGCGCACATGTGGAGTAATTAGAAGTCTGTTTCATATGCCCGTCTTTCACAGCCTCACTGAATATTACACGCATGACATATAGTTTGGAGTCTATTCTTTATGGCCTTACATTCACGGAATCACTGAATAATGCACACCTGTGGAATAGTCAGAAGTCTCTTTCTGACAGCCACTCATTGAAAGCCTCACTAAATGTACACACCTGGGGAAAGAGTCAGGATTTACTTTATTCCCCTCATTCAGAGTCTCACTAAATAATGCACACCTGTGGAATTCTCAAAAGAATTTATCACAAGGCCTCTCATTAAGAATGTCACTGAATAATGTGCTGTAGTCATTAGTCTATTTCATGTAGACACATACTCAGAGCCTCAGTGAATAAGACAGACCCTTGCTATAGTAAAGAATCTAATATTGCCACATCTTCTGAGCCTCACTGAATAATACACACCTGGAGAATAATTTGGAGTCTATTTTCAATGGACATTCATTCAGAGCCTCGGTGAATAATGCACACCTGTGGGGTAGCCAGGAGTCCATTTCATTTGTACACTCATCCATAGCCTCAGTTTATAATATGCACATTTGGATTAGTTGGGTTCCATTTCATATAGCCACAAACTCGTAACCTCAGTGAATAATGCACAAATGTAAAGTACTCAGCAGTCTATTTCATATAGACACTCATTCAGAGATTCACTGATAATAAAATATTTAAGATAGACAGCATCCTGTTTCATATGGTCACAAGAAGAGCCTCACTGAGTAATACACACCTGGGAAAGTGTGAGGAGTCTACTTATAGCCTCTCATTTACAGCCTCAGGAATAATGCACACGTGTGGAGTAGGCACTAATCTATTTTATATGGCCACAAAATCAAAGCCTGAGTGAGCAATACACAAGTTTGGAATAGTCACTAGTCTATTCCATTTGCCCAAATATTCACAGTCAGAGTCAATATAGTCAGTCAGTCAGAGTCAAATACACCTGTGGACTAGTCAGAAACAATTTCATATGGACAAGTTTCAGAGCCTCAGTGAATAATACATACCTGGGAAATACTCAGGACGCTATTTCATATGGCATCTATTTCAGATCTTCATTGAATAAGGAACACCTGTGTAGTCAGAATTTTTTTTATATAGCCACATATTCAGAGCCTAACTGAATAACATACACCTTGGGAAGTCAGGATTCTATTTTGTATAGCCACTCATTTAGAGCTGAATGTAAAAACGCACACCTGTGGTATTCAGGAGTCTCTATTTTATGGACACTCATTCAGAGCTCACAGAATAATACAGACCTATGGAAAAGTCAGGAGTGTATTTCACATGGCCACTTATTCAGAACTCAGTGAAGAATCATACATCTGGAAAATACTCAGGATTTTATATATGCACTTTTTTCTTTCCATAAAATAAACCATGTTGCTATGTATGACCTTTTATAATGCACTCATGAAATCTGAGCAGAATGGAATCAATATTTTCTGAGGAAGAAACTCACTGAAGAATACAAATAGGAATATATGGGTGATCTTCTCAATTGCAAGATCAATAGTCAAAATTCCATCAGTCATTAAAATATACTTACCAAGTACATTCTTCTCTCAATGCTACAGGACAGTGAAAAATGCAGGTAATGATTTGTTTTCTCTTACAGACATTCAGGCTGGTACAGGATGACAGATGTAAGGAGACCTGAAGATGACCAGCACCATAAAACCACTCTAGGGTCAGCCATGCTGTCACTCAAGAGGCAACACACCTGTGGAATCACTCTGGCTGTGGTTATTATGGAGAGGTCTATCAGGACCACAATCTTCTTTCAGCTTCTGTTGAGGGAATAAAGTTTTCAGATGTCATCCAATTTTCACAGCCACTGGGCATGGGAAGTCAGGCTCCAGATGCACCATAGTCAGGTGGTAGAGTCATGAGGACATCCTCAGCACCTGAGAGACAATAACACCTGTCTATGACATTTATCCTAGACTGGCTCTCCTCACCTAGATCTGTGAGACACCACAAATCCTGAAGAAGATAGTGTCTGGTGCAGCAGTCTATTTCATATAGCCACTCATTCAGAGATTCACTGATAATAAAATATTTAATAGACAGCATCCTGTTTCATATGGTCACAGAAGAGCCTCACTGAGTAATACACACCTGGGAAAGTGTGAGAGTCTACTATATATAGCCTCATTTACAGCCTCAGGGAATAATGCACGTGTGGAGTACTATTTTATATATTCACAAAATCAAAGCCTGAGTGAGCAATACACAAGTTTGGAATAGTCACTAGTCTATTCCATTTGCCCATATAGTCAGAGTCAATAATAGTCACTAGTCTATTGTGCCCAAATATTCACAGTCAGAGTCAATTACTCCTGTGGACTAGTCAGAAACAATTTCATATGGACAAGTTTCAGAGCCTCAGTGAATAATACATACCTGGGAAATACTCAGGACGCTATTTCATATGGCATCTATTTCAGAGCTTCATTGAATAAGGAACACCTGTATGTAGTCAGAATTTTTATTTATATAGCCACATATTCAGAGCCTAACTGAATAACATACACCTTGGGAAAGTCAGGATTCTATTTTGTATAGCCACTCATTTAGAGCTGAATGTAAAAACGCACACCTGTATTCAGGAGTCTCTTTTTTATGGACACTCATTCAGAGCTCACAGAATAATACAGACCTATGGAAAAGTCAGGAGTGTATTTCACATGGCCACTTATTCAGAACTCAGTGTGAGAATCATATACATCTGGAAAATACTCAGGATTTTATTATATAGCCACTTACTTTCCATAATAAACATGTTGCATTATGTAATAACTATTTCCTTCTACACTCAGCATCTCAGTGAAAGTCTGAGAGAAGGGTGATGGTCTGTTCTGATTTTCACGAAGAAGAATCTCACCTGAAAGAATACAGAGCTAGGTATATGGCCAATCTTCTAATTGCAATGGGCAATTCATTCATCAGTCATTTAAAATATACTTCCACCAAGTAGACATTCTTCTCTCAATGCTACAGGACAGTGAAAATGTGCAGAGTAATGAGATTTGTCATTTTCTCTTAAGCACCCTTCAGGCTGGATACATAAACAGATGCTAAGGAAGGACCTGAAGGAATAAGCAGTAAAACACTCTGGGTCAGATGCCAGCACTCAAGAGAATATGACCTGGCACTCTTCCTGGTGTGTGTTCATGTCCTTGAGAGGTCATAGGAAATCTTCTTCTCTCTTCTGTTGAGAATAAAGTTTTCTGATGTCATCCAGCTTTTCACAAGGGCCAACTGGGCATGAGCTTGTCATCTTATCAGATGCCACGTGCTTCAGCAGGTGGTAGTCATGAGGACATCACTTTTCATGAAGAGACACATAACCACCTGTCTATGTGCCACATTTATCCTAATGAATCTCTTTCTGAGGAGATCTGTAGACACCCACAGACTTCCTGAAGAAATAGTGTGTCTTCAGTGGCTCATGCCTATAATACTTTATGACAGACACAGATCACTTTCAGAGTTTGAGACCACCTGACATGGAAAACCTCATTTCTGAAAATATTTAAAATTAGCCTGTGGATGCCTATACTTGTACTCAGGACCTGAGATTGGGAATCATTTGAGCCTGGGGATCAATATACTGAGCCATGATTTGTCACTACACAGCCTGGGCAGAAAAAAAGAAGATAATGCATACATCTGGGTTAAACACTCACTATGTATAAGAAAATTCATTGTGTTTCTCAATGCCTAGCTACATGGCCTTCAGCTTCTGCTGTGATAAAATCAGAGATCCCAGAGTCATTTCAGTCCCAAAGCATGGAAGAACCTTGGACCACAGACAGACAAGACTGAATAAAGTTTACTTTCAGGAACTGTTAAATTTCCTAGTGCATAGCTCTTTGACTCATGAACAGGCACCTATTTTTATGAAACCAGGAGGCTATTTGTTCATATTTCCTTGCATAAAAATCTGACCAGACTAAGGCCATGTATCATCAGGAGTTCAAGACCAGCCTAGCCAACATAGTGAAACCCTCTGTGTCTACCAAAATACAAAATTTTTACATGGTGGCACATGCCTATAATCATACTCAGAGGCTGAGATAGGAGAATCACTTGAAAGGACAGATTACAGTGAGCTGAGATTGAACCACTGCACTCCATGGACAGAATGAGTGAGACTCTGTCTCTAGTCTACTACAGTTTCCATTTTCAGACCAATGCTCAATTTTTAATTCTGATATGGCATTTGTCTTTTAGAATGCAAAAGGGGCTTGGTATGAAACAATTATTCGTGCCTGAGATCCCAACTAGAATCTTTTTTTGTTTTGGTCCACATTAAGAGTTGTAAAACCCTGGGAAGAGTAGGAGGGTCTAAACTACGATGGCAATACAGTGAGCCGGCGATGATCCTCTCACTGAATAATACAAACACTATATGGACCGGTGACTAGGCGAAGTAAACTCTATATGAGCTCAGGTACACAGGGTATTATAGTCAAGCAATTTTATCATACATTTTATAAACGCATTAAGTTGTTTTCAGCTTGTCCTCCCTGGGGAACTGCCCATCTCACTTAACTATGCCCTCCCTTCCAGAATGTAGAGGGTGGCAGAAATTCGTTGGGATAGCCTCCGGGCACGATGTGCAAAGTTTCTACATAACAGTGTCCGCCACCACGCTTTCTGCTTGGTCCTATTAAAATGCGAATCTGCGAATGGGCACAGAGAGCCTTAGCCTCGTGCATATTTCGTCGAGGACATCGACGCTGGTCACTGATCGAGCCCCTCAATACGTTGATTTTCACTTGATTTAGGTCAGTGATACCATTTTATGCCTTTTTTTTTGAAAGATGAGGCAAATGGTAATGGGGTGCAAAACCTCATTGATGAGCTATTGCCTCTTAAAGGAATCCGATTTGTCCATTACCCACTCATCATTTGTAGAACCTCAGGGTGACTCTGAAAAGTTGACCGGATGGGACTTGGCTAAAGGTGTACACTGTACCAAAACAGGATCGCGATGTACTAGACAAAAGTTTGATCTATTTTAGCGAACTAGAGCCATTGATCAAGTGTCAGAAGGATAGCATTAAGTGCCTTAATACGTCCTGACAGGAGTCGAAACAGTAGTGGCTGCATTTACTTCGGGGTACAGTATCCCATGTTTTACTTGCAGGAGTCTGGGCGTCACTAAAGAAAGCAGGGGCCCACGCGACTAATGGAAGTGTGCATAGACCAACCCAGGGGAGCTAAAAGGGTAAAAAGAGAGTAACGGTGTAGAGTCATGTCTTAAAGCCAAAGTTTAACTGTCGGCCGAAACTTGTCATGACACTGGTTACAGCGTCTATATGGAGTCCCATAAGGCATATATATCTGCTAATCAGGTTTTCTACTTTAATTGTGTACTGTTCTCCATCACAGGTATACGCAGAATGCCTTTTGCTGTTTTATTTCTAGAACCATGAAACTTAGGAGAGATATTTTCACTGTAATAATACGGACGGCGCTACACATGTTTCTTCTAGGAGCGATAATCGGATCAGGAAGTCGACAGTTTTTAAGCCGTAGGGAGAGCGATGACTCTGTACTAGGCATTTAGGGATACAGTACCTCTCAGTTGACTGGCATTGTCAACCCCATTTTTAGGTGAAATACTACTCTGTTTAGGCACTTTTCGTGCACTTATAGTTAATTTCAATTACGAACTTCAAAATCGGATAGACTCACAAGTGTATAGTTTGACGCACTAATAGTACAGGAAAAAACCACTCGCATTCACTCGAACTTTCACTATGTGGACAGGACTAGCCACCCTGGCCACTTATTCTTCAGGCATGTAATACCCGGGTCCACTGAAACGCATAATGATATTGGCATGGCCATACTGTGGGGAAGTCTGAAAACAATCTCGTGGATTAGGGCACATTACGTAGGTCCAGAGAAAGGTTTTTTAGGCTCGAGCATGGAGGACGGGAGGGTGCGGGTTACAGGATCGTCGTAGTCAGCATACGGACTGCTTGAAACAATATTGAAGGCAATTTAGGAATCATAATCCACTCGCTATCGTACTGCCTGGAGGAATGGTGGAAAGATGCAGCAGCTGGGGACAAGGCGAAAGGAGTGGGGCTATTTGGATCCTGGGGACATCGGTGCAACGTCAAAGCTTTACAAACTTTTTCAACTGTAATTACTAACTGGAAGCCAAAGGTGACTCCTGAGACAGCACTGCAAAGATGCAGCAATCGCTGTAGCTAGTAGACCACGGAAATGAATGTGAAGGAAACATTTATGTTGAACACTCTTCAAGAACCGCTCGACAAGCAAGTCAGGATTTTTGTTGACAGGAATAGAGACAAAATCATTAGGCCTTTTTCTTTCATGACTCCAAAATACGCATGTGTTTAGAAGTCCCGTTTTACCCCAAGAACCTTTATCAGTGTGGGCAAAATTTGCGTACTAAAATCCTACCTCCAATGCAGTCTACGTGAGTGGATTAGGGGCAATCATTTAGATTGGGCTCCATGACACGCCGTAAGGCCCTGTGGGCGTCTTCTATAATAAAGCTGAAATAATTGGCTGCCCAAAAGGGTGCTTTTCGATCGATGTAACATGGGCTGCTGATAGAACTCTGTCACCCGCCCTTCTTTTCGTCAGGACTTCAGCCTCTTCAGAGATTTTTGTCCGTTACAGCTGTTGCAAAAGTTTTACAGGCGTCTGAGCTAGAGTTCATACTTTTCTTGGCAACGGCTGGGAGCAGTTTTCAGCATACTCTTTAGACGACAGCAAATTCAGAAGCAAAGCAGAATATAGACCTGTCTCAGACTACAGTTTCCATTTTCATGACCAATATGGTCTGACAGGAATACATCAGGAGATATAGTATTTCTCAACAAAATCCTCTTGGCTTGGGAGCTAGAACTTCTAGCAAGAGATAGGTTTCAAAGGAGCAGGGAAACAAAAGTAAGGAGATAGGCCAACTGATTGATGCCTGTAATCCCAGCACTTGGGAGGCTGAGGCAGGTGGGTCATTTGAGGTTAGGAGTTCGAGACCAGCCCAGCCAATATGGTAAAACCCTGTCTCTACTAAAATTTTTAAAAAAATTAGCTGGGGTGGTGTCTTGCACCTATAATCCTAGTTATTGGGGAGGCTGAGGTTGCAGTGAGCTGAGATCACACCACTGATAGTGACAGAGAACACCTCAGAAAGAAATTTGGTGTTTTTACATGTAATCCCATATTCAGGATTTATGGAATCATTGATCAAAGTGAGACCAGTCAATAGAAACATTCATAAAAAATGCAAAATTAGCCATTTCATAATCATCAGAGTTACAGGAAAATATGAACCCAGGACATTCATGAGCCAGATGACAAAAGCCTGAGACAAGAGAATACTGAGACATTTCATTGTTACATAGTAATGTGATTGTAGAATTCCTGGGTTCAGAATTATCCTGCCTCAGCCTCCTGAGTATTGATTACAAAATGAGAATTTTTGTATTTTTAGTAGAGATAGGGTTTCACCATGTTGACCAGGATGGTCTCGATCTCTTGACCTCGTGATCCACCCACCTCAGCCTCCCAAAGTGCTGGGACTACAGGCTTGAGCCACCGCGCCCGGCCTAAGAGCAAGACTTCATCTCAGACAAAGTATGGAGACTTAGGGAACATCTGGTCCAACTAGGAACGGGGCAATTGGGCCACAGGGGGTCATGTGACTTGTCTGCAGCTACTTGTAAAGTTACTTCTGATTCAGGGCTTTTTGCCTCAAATACTACTTTTTGGGTCATGTACTATTTTAGGTCCTTTCTATATATGATCTAATTTTTCTGCCAGTCAAATAGAGGAAGTTTATTAGCCCCATCTTATAGTTGAGGACACTGAGAGTTAGAAGGTTAAGGTAGGTTACTCAGCTAAAAAAATGATGGAGTGAGACATCTAGAGCCTGTGCCTGTATTTTTTGTTTTATTTTTTGAGACAAAGTTTTGCTCTTGTTGTCTATGCTGGAGTATAATGTCAAGATCTTGGCTCACTGCAACCTCTGCCTCCTGAGTTCAAGCAATTCTTCTGCCTCAGCCTCCTGAGTAGCTGGGATTACAGGCATGTGCCACCACGCCCGGATAATTTCGTATTTTTAGTAGAGACGGGGTTTCGCCATGTTGGTCACACTGGTCTCAAACTCCTGACTTCAGGTGATCCACCCGCCTCGGCCTCCCAAAGTGTTGGGATGACACATGTGAACCACCCCGCAAGCCTATATTTTGTTTTTATTGAAATGATAATACACTACAAAAGATCATATATTAAAAAGGAAGGCTCTCTTCTACTCCAGACTCCTAGCTGTTTCCCTTCTCAGAAAATATCATTCATATGATGACATATTCTCAGAGTTTACAAGCACACATGTGTGTATACTTACATTTCTTGTCCCCTCCCCACCAGCTTTTTGAGACAGGGTCTTACTTTGGTGCCCAGGCCAAAGTACAGTAGTGCAATCATAGCTCATTGCAGCCTCAAACTTCTGGGCTCCAAGAATCCTTCGCCTCAGCCTCCCAAGTAGCTGGGACTACAGGAATATGCCACCATGCTTGGGCTTTTTTTTTTTTTCGTAGAGATGGAGTCTTGTTATGTTGTCCAGGCTGGTCTTGAAATCCTGGGCTTAAGCAATCTTCCCACCTCAGAGGTTGGGATTATAGGCATGAGCCACCAAGTCCAGCTTCTTTTACCTTTTTAAAGCACAAAATTGGCTGGGTGTGGTGGCTCACGCCTGCAATCCCAGCATTTTGGGAGGCTGAGGTGGGTGGATCACTAGGTCAGGAGTTCAAGACCAGCTATATAGGGCCACTTTTTCAGAGACTCACTGAATTATGCACACCTGGGCAATAGTCTGGAAACTATTTGATATGACTGTTCACTAAGCACTCAGTGGAAAATGCAGAGCTGGGAAATAGTCAAGAGGATAAAGTCAGGAATCTATTTTATGTGGTCACTCATTCAGAAATTCTCTGAACAATACAGAGCTTAAGAATTGTATGGAGATCTTCCAAGATGGCGTCATAGAGGCGACTCAGGATTTCAGTCCTCAGTAAAGGCACAGAGGGTGAGTCCTAGCCACATTCTCGGACGGTTTTTTTTTTTTTTTGCCCACAGAACGTTGGAAGTCCCAGGTGTGGGAGAGACACGGGATGCCTGTGCAGCCGGCTCGCGCAGCTGGTCCAGCCGGCATGGCAGCACAGTGGCACAGGGCACAAAACTCCCTAGTCTGGGTGCCCTTTTAATGTGGCAATCTGAGACTTGGAAGGGCAGATTGGCATGTCCATCTGATTGAATGGGACTTGGACAATGAGCCAGACCAGGAGATTCCTGGGAAGCGTGAGCTGAGCCTGTGCAGTGGGCAGTGGCATGGAAGATTCCATGGATCCCGGTGCCCTATCAGCAAGCTACTGGGGCGCCAGTGAGAGAGTCAACCTTTCAGCTTGGGGAGAGGAAGAGAGAGAGAGAGAGAGGATGGACTCTGAGGCAGGGATCTGAGTGATCAGGCTCAGCGAGCCCCACCCTCAAGGGGACAAGCAGGGCAAGGATTGGAGGTGCTCAGAGCTGAGAGTTTTTCTGGCAGCACAGTTGAAACTTGGTAGGTGCAGCCTGGTGGGGGAGGGGCATCAATCAGTAAGGACACGTTCTGCCCTACTTAAGTACCACCAAGTGCTGATGCAGCCTGCTGTTGCCAAGGCAACCCACCATTAGAGAGACTCAGCCAGCAGGGAGCAGCGCACCACAGCAAAACAGAGCCCTGCAGCAGGAGAGCAGATCCTTGCTAGCAGGACAAAGCCTCAGCAGGCAAATAGTAAATAGACTACCTCCTATCAAGTCAGGGCAGTGCAACTAATACTCATAAAGAAAGCCCCAACTCCCTAAAACAGAGCATCTAAGGAGGAAAAAACAGGGGGGTTTGTGAGTTTTGTTGCAGCAGACATAAACACATCCTCTCAACAACCTGAATGAACAACGGAGCACAAAGCTCAGCACTGGAGCTACTATAAAGCACAGACCATCCTCTCAAGCAGCTCCCTGACACCTGTATATCCAAAGAGACACTCCAAAAAAGGAATAATCAAACTAAAATTTTGCAGGCATTATTCTGGAACAAAGATAGCAGAAGAAGAAACTGGTAGTATCCCTCACTGTTTCTAGCTGCTACACGTGTACCTCAGAGAAGCAGGGCCTGGAGTGGAAATGAGCACTTGTACAGCAGAGGGTCTAAACAATTAGAAGAAAAACTAAGTAACAGAAATACTTCATCATCAAAAATCTGGGCGTCCACTCAGAGACCCAATCAAAAAGTCAGTAACTACTAAGACGACAGGGGGATAAATCCATACAGATGGGAAAAACCCAGCGGAAAAAAAGGAAACCACCCGAAACAAAAACACCTCACTGCATACAAAGAACCAAAACTCCTCACTAGCAAAGGAGCAAAGCTGAACGGAGAATGAGTGTGACAAAATGATGGAATCAGACTTCAGAAAGTGAATAATGAGAAACTTCAGTGAGCTAAAAGAACATGTTCAAAATCAGTGCAAAGAAATTAAGAAGCTTGAAAAAAGATTTGAAAAAAGATTTGAGGAAATGAAAACAAGAATGGACAACTTAGAGAGGAATATGAATGAATTTAAGGAGCTGAAAAACACAACACTAGAACTTCGTGAAGAATGAACAAGTTTCAACAGCTGAATTGACAAAGCAGAAGAAAGGATATTAGGAGGCGAAGATCAACTCAATAAAATAAAATGAGAAACAAAGATTAGAGAAAAAAGCGAGAAAAGGAATGAACAAAATCTCCAAGAAATGTGGGACTATGTGAAGAGACCAAACCTACGGTTGATAGGTGTATCATAATGTGATGAAAAGAATGAATCCAAGCTGAAAAATACTCTTCAGAATATTATCTAGGAATATTTCCCCAACCTAGCAAGACAGGTCAATACTCAACTCCAGGAAATACAGAGAACACCACAAAGATACTCCGCAAGAAGAGCAACACCAAGGCACATAATCGTCAGATTCACCAGGGTTGAAATGAAGGAGAAAATACTAAGGGCAGCCAGAGAGAAAGGTCGGGTCACCCACAAAGGGAAGCCCATCAGACTCACAGCAGATCTCTCAGCAGAGACCCTACAAGCCAGAAGAGAGTGGGGGCAATATTCAACATCCTTAAAGAAAAGAACTTTCAACCCAGAATTTCATATCCAGCCAAACTGAGCTTCATAAGTGAAGGAAAAATAAAAGCCTTCATGAACAGAAAAGTACTCAGAGATTTTGTCACCACTAGGCCTGCTTTACAAGAGCTCCTGAAAGAGGCACTACACATAGAAAGAAACAACCAGTTCCAGCCATCCTAAAAGCATACCAAATGCTAAAGACCATCAACAAAATGAAGAATCTACATGAACCAATGGGCAAAACAGCCAGCTAGCATCAAAATGGCAGTATCAAATTCACACATAAGAATATTAACCCTAAATGTAAATGGGCTAAATGCACCAATCAAAAGACACAGACTGGCAAATTGGATAAAAAACCAAAACCCATCGGTGTGCTGTATGCAGAAAATGCACCTCACACGAAAGGATACACAAAGGCTCCAAATACAGGGATAGAAAAAGACTTACCAAGCAAATGTAGAGAAAAAAAAAAGCAGGAGTTGCAATTCTCTTCTCTGATAAAATAGACTTTAAAGCAACAAAGATCAAAAGAAACAAAGAAGGTCATTACATGATGGTAAAATGATCGATAAAATAAAAAGAGAAAACGATTCTAAATATATATAGACCCAATGCAGGAGCACCCAGATATATAAGGCAAGTTCTTATTGACTTACAAAGAGACTTAGACTCCCACACAATAATAGTGGGAGACTTTAACACTCCACTGTCAATAGAAGACAGATCAACCAGACAGAAAATTAACAAGGATATCCAGGACTTGAACTCAGACCTGGTACAAGCAAACCTGATAGACATTTACAGAACTCTCCACCCCAAATCCACAAAATATACATTCTTCTCAGCACCACCTCACAATTACTCCAAAATAGACCACATAATTGGAAGTAAAGCACTCCTCAGCAAATGCAAAACAACTGAAATCATAACAAACAGTCTCTGAGACCATAGTGCAATCAAGTTGGAACTCAGAATTCAGAAAATTACTCAGAAACTCACAGCCTTACGGAAACTGAAAAACTGGCTCTTGAATGTTGATTGGATAAACAATGAAATGAAGGCAGAAATAAAGAAGTTCTTTGAAACCAACGAGAATGAAGACACAAGTACCTGAATCTCTGGGACACATTTAAAGCAGTCTGTAGAGAAAAATATATAGCAATAAGTGCCCACATGAGAAAAGTGGAGAGATCCAAAATTGACACCCTATTGTCAAAATTGAAAGAGCTATAGGAGCAAGATCAAAAAAGCTCAAAACCTAGCCGAAGACAAGAAATAACTAAGATCAGAGCAGAACTGAATGAGACAGAGACAAGAAAAACCCTTCAAAAAATCAATAAATTTAAGAGCTGGTTTTTCAAAAAGATCAACAAAATAGACAGACCACTAGCCAGAATAATAAAAAAGAAAAGATAGAACAAACAAATAGAGGCAATAAAAAATGGTAATGGGAAAATCACCACAGATTCCACAGAAATTCAAACCATCATCAGAGAATACTACAAACAACTCTATGCACATAAACTAGTAAAGCAGGAGGAATTTGAAACTATGAATAGACCAATAACAAGGTCTGAAGTTGAGGCAGCAATTAAGAGCCTACCTCACAAAAAAAGCCCAGGTCCAGATTTGGTCACAGCCGAATTCTACCAGACACACAAAGAGGATCTGGTACCATTCTTTCTGAAACTATTCCAAATAATCCAAAAAGAGGAAACCCTTCCCAAATCATTTTATGAGACCAGCATCATCCTGATACCAAAACCTGACAGAGACTCAACAAGAAAAAGATATTTCAGGCCAATATCCATGATGAACATAGATCCAAAAATCTTCAATAAAATACTGGCAAACCGATTTAAACAGCACATTAAAAAACTTATTCATCATGATCAATTAGGATTCATCCCAGACATGCAAGCCTGGTTCAACATAGGCAAGTCTATAAATGTAAATCACCACATAAACAGATGCAAAAACAAAGACCACATGAGTATCTCAATTGATGCAGAGAAGGCATTTGACAAAATTCAACAGCCCTTTATGCTAAAAACCCTCAATAAACTTGGTATTGATGGAACAAATCTCAAAGAAATAAAAGCTATTTATGACAAAACAACAGCTAATATCATACTTAATGGGCAAAACTGAAAGAATTACCTTTGAAATCCGGGAATAGACAAGGATGCCCTCGCTCACCACTCCTATTCAACATAGTACTGGAAGTTCTAGACAGAGAAATCAGGCAAGAAAAAAAAAATAAAGGCTATTCAAATAGGAAAGATGGAATCCAAATAGTCTCTATTTGCAGATGATGTGATAGTATACATAGAAGACCCCATCACCTCAGCCCAAAAAATTCTGAAACTGATAAGCAACTTTAGCAAAGTCTCAGGATATAAAATCAATGTGCAAAATTCACAAGCATTTCTATACACCAATAACAGACTTAAAAACAACCAAATCAAGAACGTACTGCCCTTCACAATTGTTACAAAGAAAATAAAATACCAGGAGACTCGCAAGATGGCGTCGTAGAAGCGACTCAGGATTGCAGCTCTCAGTGAAGGCACAGAGGGTGAGTCCTAGCCACATTCTCGGATGGACATTTTTTGCCCACAGAGCGTTGAAAATCCTAGGTGTGGGAGAGACACGGGACGCTATTACAGCCGGCTCGCCGCAGTGAAAAATACATAACTGAGAAATACTCAGGATGCTATTTCATATGGCATCTATTTCAGAGCTTCATTGAATAAGGAACACCTGTATTGTAGTCAGAATTTTATTTTATATAATCGCATATTCAGAGCCTAACTGAATAACATACAGCATGGGTAAAGTCCGGATCCTATTTTTTATAGCCACTCTTTAAGAGCTGAATGTAAAAACGCACGCCTGCGGAGTATTCAGGAGTCTCTATTTTATGGAAACTCATTCAGAGTCTCACAGAATAATACAGAACTTTGGAAAAGTTAGGAGTGTATTTCACATGGCCACTTATTCAGAACCACAGTGAAGAATCATATACATCTGGAAAATACTCAGGATTCTATTATATAGGGCAACTTATTCAGAGACTCACTGAATAATGCACACCTGGGTAATAGTCTCTAAACCATTTTATATGACCATTCACTAAGCACTCAGGGGAAAATGCAGAGCTGGGAAATAGTCAGGAGGATAAAGTCAGGAATCTATTTTATATGGTCACTCGATCAGCAACTCACTGAAGAATACACAGCTTAAGAATTGTCGGGAGATCGTCCAAGATGGCATCATAGAGGCGACCCTGGATTGCAGCTCTCAGTGAAGGCAAAGAGGGTGAGTCCTAGTGGCATTCTCAGATGTTTTTTTTTTTTTTTTTTTGCCCACAGAACGTTAAAAGTCCCCGGTGTGGCAGAGACACCGGATGTCAGAGCAGTCGGTTTGGCCGGTGCCACAGCACATTGGCACCAGGCACAAAACTCCCTGGTCTGGGTGCCCTGTTAAACCATCAATCTGTGATTTGGAAGGGCAGATTGGCATGTCCATCTGATTGAACAGGACTTGGACAATGAGACAGACCAGGAGATTCCTGGGAAGCGTTATCTGAGCCATTGCAGTGGGCAGTGGCACGGGAGATGCCAAGAATCCCAGTGCCATATTGGCAGGCTACTGGGGCACCAGTGAGAGAATCAACCTTTCAGCTTGGGGAGAGAAAGAGAGAGAGAGGACCGATTCCGAGGCAGGGATGTGGGTGATCAGGTTTGGCGGGTCCCACCCTCATGGGGACAAGCAGGGCAAAAATTGAAGGTGCTAGGAGCTGAGAGTATTACTGGTGGAACAGTTGAAACTTGGACAGTGCAGCCCGGTGGGGGAGGGGCGTCTGCCACTAAGGACACAATCCACCCTACTGAAGTACCGCCCAGTGCTGATGCACTCTGCCATTGCCAAGGCAACCCGCCATTACAGAGAGACTCTGCCAGCAGGGCGCAGCACAGCACAGCAGAATGGAGCCCCACAGCAGCAGGGTGGACCCTCGCTAGCAGGGCAAAGCCTCTGCCAGCAAATAGTGAATAGACTACTTCCTAGCCGGGCAGGACACTGCAACTGATACTCATAAACAAAGCCCCAACTCCCTGAAACAGAGCATCTAATGGGGAAAAAAAGGGTTTTTTTGTGAGTTCTGTTGCAGCAGACATAAACCATCCTCTCAACAACACTGAATGAACAACGGAACTCACAGCTCAGCACTGGAGCTCCTACAAGGCACAGATTGTTCCATCAAGCAGCTCCCTGACTCATGTATATCCAAAGAGTCATCCCAAAAAAGGACTAATCAGACTGACATATGGGGTGCATCATTCTGAAACAAAGATAGCAGAAGAAGAAACTGGTAGCATCCTTCAGTGTTCCACAGCTGCTACAGGTGTACCCCAGACAAACAGGGCCTGGAGTGGACCTCAGCACTCACACAGCAAAGGGTCTAGACAATTAGAAGGAAAACTAAGTAACAGAAATAATTCATCATCAACAATCTGGGCGTCCACTCAGAAACCCAATCAAAAACTCAGTAACTGCTAAGACGACAGGTGCATAAATCCATAAAGATGGAAAAAAACAGCGCAAAAAAGAGGAAAACACCCGAAATCAAAACACCTCATGCCTACAAAAGACCAAAACTCCTCACCAGCAAGGGAACAAAGCTGGACGGAGAATGAGTGTGACGAAATGACAGAATCAGACTTCAGAAAGTGGATAATGAGAAACTTCAGGGAGCTAAAAGAACATGTTCTAAATCAGTGTAAAGAAACTAAGAACCTTGAAAAATGATTTTAAAAAAAAATTCGAGGAAATAAAAACAAGAACGGACAACTTAGAGAGAAATATGAATGAAGAAGGAGAGAAACACAACACGAGAACTTCGTGAAGCATGCACAAGTTTCAACAGCTGAATTAACCAAGCAGAAGAAAGGATAAAAGAAGTCGAAGATCAACTCAATGAAATAAAACGAGAAACAAAGATTAAATAAAAAAGTGCAAAAAGGAATGAACAAAATTTCCAAGAAATGTGGGATTATGTGAAGAGACCCAATCTACGTTTGATAGGTGTACCAGAATGTGATGAAGAGAATGAATCCAAGCTAGAAAACATTCTTCAGGATATTATCCAGGAAAATTTTCCTAACCTAGCAAGACAGGCTAATACTCAACTCCAGGAAATACAGAGAACACCACAAAGATACTCTGCAAGAAGAGCAACCCCAAGGCACATAATAGTCAGATTCACCAGGGTCGAAATGAAGGAGAAAATACTAAGGGAAGCCAGAGAGAAAAGTCGACTCATCAACAAAGGGAAGCCCATCAGACTCACAGCAGATCTCTCGGCAGAGACTCTACAAGCCAGAAGAGAGTGAAGGCCAATATTCAACATCCTTAAAGAAAATAACTTTCAACGCAGAATTTCATATCCAGCCAAATTGAGCTTCATAAGTTAAGAAAAAATAAAATCCTTAGTAAAAAAACAAGGACTCAGAGATTTTGTCACCACTAGGCCTGCTTTACAAGGGCTCCTGAAAGAGGCACTACAAACAGAAAGAAACAACCAGTACGAGCCATCCTAAAAGCATACCAAATGCTAAAGTTCATCAACAAAATGAAGAATCTACATGAGCCAATGGGCAAAACAGCCAGCTCGCATCAAAATGGCAGTATCAAATTCAAAACATAAGAATATTAACCCTAAATGTAAACGGGCTAAATGCACCAATCAAAAAACACAGACTGGCAAATTGGATTAAAAAAAAAAAACAGTTGCAGGAGCTTTTGGGCTGAGGTGATGGGGTCTTCTAGATATACTATCATGTCGTCTGCAAATAGAGACAATTTGGCTTCCACCTTTCCTATTTGAATACCCTTTATTTCTTTTTCTTGCCTGATTGCTCTGGCTAGAACTTCCAGTACTATGTTGAATAGAAGTGGTGAGAGAGGGCATCCTTGTCTAGTGCCGGATTTCAAAGGGAATGCTTCCAGTTTTTGCCCATTCAGTATGATATTGGCTGTTGGTTTGTCATAAATAGCTTTTATTACTTTGAGATACGTTCCATCAATACCAAGTTTATTGAGGGTTTTTAGCATAAAGGGCTGTTGAATTTTGTCAAGCATTCCTATACACCAATAACAGACTTAAAGAGAACCAAATCAAGAACGAACTGCCATTCACAATTGCTACAAAGAAAATAAAATACCTAGGAATACAACTCACTAGGAATGTAAGGGACCTCTTTAAGGAAAACTACAAACAACTGCTCAATGAAATAAGAGAAGACACAAACAGATGGAGAAACATTCCATGTTCGTGGTTAGGAAGAATCAATATCGTGAAAATGGCTATACTGCCCAAAGTAATTTACACAATCAATGCTATCCCCATCAAACTACCATTGAATTTCTTCACAGAACTGGAAAACCACCATGAATTTCATATGGAACCAAAAAGAGCCCGCATAGCCAAGTCAATTCTAAGCAAAAGAACACAGCGGGAGGCATCACGCCCAGACTTCAAACTATACTACAAGGCTACAGTAATCAACACAGCATGGTACTGGTACCAAAACAGAGATATAGACCAATGGAACAGAACAGAGGCATCGGAGGCAACACAACACATCTACAACCATATTATCTTTGATAAACCAGACAAAAACAGGCAATGGGGAAAGGATTCCCTATTTAATAAATGGTGTTGGGAAAACTGGCTAGCCATGTGCAGAAAGCAGAAACTGGACCACTTCCTGACACCTTACACTAAAATTAACTCCAGATGGATTAAAGACTTAAACGTAAGACCTGACACCATAAAAACCCTAGAAGAAAATCTAGGCAAAACCATTCAGGACATAGGGGTAGGCGAGGACTTCATGAACAAAACACCAAAAGCATTGGCAACAAAAGCCAAAATAGACAAATGGGACCTAATCAAACTCCACAGCTTCTGCACGGCAAAAGAAACAGTCACTAGAGTGAATCGGCAACCATCAGAATGGGAAAAATCTTTGCAGTTTACGCATCTGACAAAGGGTTGATATCCAGAATTTACAAAGAACTCAAACAGATTTACAGGAAAATAAACAAGCCCATTCAAAATGGGCAAAGGATATGAACAGAAACTTTACAAAAGAAGACATACATGAGGCCAACAAACATATGAAAAAGTGCTCATCGTCATTGGCCATTAGAGAGATGCAAATCAAAACCACATTGAGATACCATCTCACGCCAGTTAGAATGGCGATCATTAAAAAATCTGGAGACAGCAGATGCTGGAGAGGATGTGGAGAAATAGGAACACTCTTACACTGTTGGTGGGAGTGTAAATTAGTTCAACCATTGTGGAAGACAGTGTGGCGATTCCTCAGGGACCTAGAAATAGAAATTCCATTTGACCCAGCAATCCCATTACTGGGTATCTATCCAAAGGACTATAAATCGTTCTACTATAAGGACACATGCACACGAATGTTCATTGCAGCACTGTTTACAATAGCAAAGAACTGGAACCAACCCAAATGCCCAAAGATGACAGACTGGACTGGGAAAATGTGGCACATATACACCATGGAATATTATGCAGCAATCAAAATGATGAGTTTGTGTCTTTGTAGGGACATGGATGAATCTGGAGAACATCATTCTCAGCAAACTGACACAAGAACAGAAAAGAAATACCGCATATACTCACTCATAGGTGGGTAAGAAAAATAAGAACACATGGACACAGAGAGGTGGTCTACTATACACTGGGAAAGGGGAGGGACAGCGTGGGGGCTGGGGGGATAGCCTGGGGATGAATGCCAAGTGTGGGTGAGGGGAGGAAGGCAGCAAAGCACACTGCCATGTGTGCCTGTGCAACTATCTTGTTCGTTCTGCACATGTACCCCAAACCTATAACGCAATAAAAATTAAAAAAAAAACAAAAAACAAACATCGGTGTGCTGTATCCAGGAAACCCACCTCACACGCAAAGATACACAAAGGCTCAAAATAAAGGGATGGAGGAAGATTACCAAGCAAATGGAGAGCAAAAAAAAGCAGAAGTTGCAATTCTCATCTCTGATAAAATAGACTTTGACGGAACAAAGATGAAAAGGGACAAAGAAGGTCATTACATAATGGTAAAAAGATCGATACAAGAAGAAGATTTAACAATCTCTAAATATATATGGACCCAATGTAGGAGCACCCAGATATATAAGGTAAGTTCTTAATGACTTACAAAGAGACTTAGACTCCCACACAGTAATAGTGGGAGATTTTAACACTGCACTGTCAGTATCAGACAGATCAACCAGAGAGTAAATTAACAATCATATCCAGGACTTGAACACAGACCTGGAACAAGCAAACCTGATATACACTTACAGAACTCTCCAACCAAAATCCACAAAATATACATTCTTCTCAGCAACACATCACAACTACTCCAAAATTGACCACATAATTGGAAGTAAAGCACTCCTGAGCAAATGCAAAACAACTGAAATCATAACAAACAGTCTCTCAGACCATAGTGCAGTCAAGTTGGAACTCAGAATTCAGAAAATAACTCAGAACCGCACAGCTTCATGGAAACTGAACAACTGGCTCTTGAATGCTGATTGGATACAGAATGAAATGAGGGCGGAAATAATGAAGTTCATTGAAACCAACGAGAATGAAGACACAATGTACCATAGTCTCTGGGACACATTTAAAGCAGTCTGTAGAGGAAAATATATAGCAATAAGTGCCCACATGAGAAGAGTGGAGAGATCCAAAATTGACACTCTATCGACAAAATTGAAAGAGCTAGAGGAGCAGGATCAAAAAAGCTAAAAACCTAGCTGAAGACAAGAAATAACTAAGATCAGAGCAGAACTGAAGGAGATAGAGACAAGAAAAACCCTTCAAAAAAATCAATAAATCCAAGAGCTGGTTTTTTGAAAAGATCAATAAAATAGACAGACCACTAGCCAGACTGATAAAAAAGAAAAGAGAGAACAACCAAATAAATGCAATAAAAAACGATAATGGGGAAATCACCAAAGCTTCCACAGAAATTCAAACCACCATCAAAGAATACTACAAACAACTCTATGCACATATACTAGTAAACCAGGAAGAAATGGATAAATTCCTGGACACCTTTGTCCTCCCAAGCCTAAACCAGGAGAAAGCTGAAACTGTTAATAGGCCAATAACAAGGTTTGAAGTTGAGGCAGCAAGTAACAGCCTACCACACTAAAAAAGCCCAGGATTAGATGGGTTAACAGCCGAATTCTACCAGACTCACAAAGAGGATCTGGTACCATTTCTTCTGAAACTATTCCAAATAATTCAAAAATAGGGAACCTTTCCCGAATCATTTTATGAGACCAACATCATCCTTATACCAAAACCCGGCAGAGACTCAAAAAGAAAAGAAAACTTCAGGCCAATATCCATGATGAGCATAGATTCAAAAATCTTCAATAAAATACTGGCAAACCGATTGCAACAGCACATTAAAA
This sequence comes from Saguinus midas, assembly GCA_021498475.1. Lineage (NCBI taxonomy): Eukaryota > Metazoa > Chordata > Mammalia > Primates > Cebidae > Saguinus > Saguinus midas. Next base: position 117,228,104 of record CM038400.1, on the reverse strand, counting down.
AACTTATCCATCATGATCAAGTAGGATTCATCCCGGGGATGCAAGGCTGGTTAAACATACGCATGTCTATAAATGTAATTCATCATATAAACAGAAGCAAAAACAAAAACCAAATAATTATTTCTATTGACGCCAAGAAGGCATTTGACAAAATTCAACAGCCCTTTATGCTAAAAACCCTCAATAAACTTGGTATTGATGGAAGATATCTCAAAGTAATAAAAGCTATTTACGACAAACCAACAGCCAATATCATACTGAATGGGCAAATACTGGAAGCATTCCCTTTGAATTCTGGCACTAGACAAGGATGCCCTCTCTCACCACTCCTAATCAACATAGTACTGAAAGTTCTAGCCAGAGCAATCAGGCAAGAAAAAGAAATAAAGCGTATTCAAATAGAAAAGGTGGAAGCCAAATTGTCTCTATTTGCAGACGACATGATAGTATACCAGAAGACCCTATCACGTCAGCTCAAAAACTCTTGAAACTGATAAGAAACTTCAGCAAAGTCTCAGAATATAAAATCAATGTGCAATAATCATAAGCATTCCTATACACCAATAACAGACTTAAAGATATCCAAATCAAGAATGAAATGCCATTCACAATTGCTACAAAAAAATAAAATACCAAGGAATACAACTCATAAGGAACGTAAGGGACGTCTTTAAGGAAATCTACAAACCACTGCTCAACGAAATAAGAGAGGAAACAAACAAATAGAGAAACATTCCGTGTTCGTGGTTAGGAAGGATCAATATTGTGAAAATGGTTATACTACCCAAAGTAATTCACACAATCAATGCTATCCCCATAAAACTGCCATTAATTTTTTTCACAGAACTGGAAAACACCACTATGAACTTCATGTGGAACCAAAAGGGACCCCACATAGCCAAGTCAATTCTAAGCAAAAAGAACACAGCGTGAGGCATTACACTACCAGTCTTTAAACTATACTACAATGATACAGTAATCAAAACAGCATGGAACTGGTACCAAAACAGAGATATAGACCACTGGAACAGAACAGAGGCATCGGAGGCAACACAACATATCAATAACCATATAATCTTTGATAAACCAGACAAAAACAAGCAATGGGGAAGGATTTTCTGTTTAATAAATGGTGTTGGGAAAACTGGTTAGCCATGTGCAGAAAGCAGAAACGGGACCCCTTCCTGACACCTTAAACTAAAATTAAGTCCACATGAATTAAAGACTTAAACATAAGACCTGACAAAATAAAAAGCCTAGAAGAAAATCTAGGCAGAACCATTCAGGACATAGGAGTATGCAAGGACTTCATGACCAAAACATCAAAAGCATTGGCAACAAAAGCCAAAATAGACAAATGGGACCTAATCAAACTTCACAGCTTCTGCCCAGCAAAAGAAACAGTCACTAGAGTGAATCAGCAAGCATCAGAATGGGAAAAAATCTTTGCAGTTTACACATTTGACAAAGGGCTGATATCCACAATTTACAAAGAACTCAAACAGATTTACAGGAAAAGAACAAACAAGCCCATTCAAAAATGGGCAAATGATATGAACAGACACTTTACAAAAGAAGACATACATGACGCCAACAAACACATGAAAAAATGCTCTTCATCACTCGTCTTTAGAGAGATGCAAATCAAAACCACATTGAGATACCATCTCACGGCAGGTAGAATGGCGATCATTAAAAAATCTGGAGACAGCAGATGCTGGAGAGGATGTGGAGAAATAGGAACACTCTTACACTGTTGGTGGGAGTGTAAATTAGTTCAACCATTGTGGAAGACAGTGTGGCGATTCCTCAGGGACCTAGAAATAGAAATTCCATTTGACCCAGCAATCCCATTACTGGGTATCTATCCAAAGGACTATAAATCGTTCTACTATAAGGACACATGCACACGAATGTTCATTGCAGCACTGTTTACAATAGCAAAGACCTGGAACCAACCCAAATGCCCAACGATGATAGACTGGACTGGAAAAATGTGGCACATATACACCATGGAATATTATGCAGCAATCAAAAATGATGAGTTTGTGTCCTTTGTAGGGACATGGATGAATCTGGAGAACATCATTCTCAGCAAACTGACACAAGAACAGAAAAAGAAATACCGCATATACTCACTCATAGGTGGGTGAGAAAAATAAGAACACATGGTCACAGAGAGGCGGTCTAGTATACACTGGGGACTGTTGGGGGGAATGGGGGAGGGACAGCGGGGGGGACTGGGGGGGATAGCCTGGGGATGAATACCAAGTGTGGGTGAGGGGGAGGAAAGCAGCAAAGCACACTGCCATGTGTGTACCTATGCAACTATCTTGCTCGTTCTGCACATGTACCCCCAAACCTATAATGTAATAAAAATTAAAAAAAAAAATCTGAAGACAGCAGATGCTGGAGAGGATGTGGAGAAATAGGAACACACTTACACTGTTGGTGAGAGTGTAAATTAGTTCAACTATTGTGGAACACAGTGTGGTGATTCCTCAAAATCCCAGAAATAGAAATTCCATTTCACTTAGCAATCCCATTACTGGGTATATATCCTAAGGACTATAAATCGTTCTACTATAAGGACACATGCACAAGAATATTCATTGCAGCACTGTTTACAATAGCAAAGACCAGGAACCAACCCAAATGCCATCGATGATAGACTGGACTGGGCAAATGTGGCACACATACACCATGGAATATTATGCAGCAATCAAAAATGATGAGTTTGTATGCTTTGTAAGGACATGGATGAATCTGGAGAACATCATTCTCAGCAAACTGACACAAGAACAGAAAAAGAAATACACATATACTCACTCATAGGTGGGTGAGAAAAATAAGAACACATGGTCACAGAGAGGCGGTCTAGTATACACTGGGGACTGTTGGGGGAATGGGGAGGGACAGCAGGGGGACTGGGGATAGCCTGGGGATGAATACCAAGTGTGGGTGAGGGGAGGAAAGCAGCAAAGCACACTGCCATGTTTAGCAACTATGCAAAGTCTGCAGGATATACCCCAAACCAATGTAAAAAAAATTAAAAAAATATTAAAGAGAAAAATCAAGATCTGACAGGATGTGAAAATAGGAACAACTCACTATGAATGTGGTCTTTGAGAGGAAAAATTGTTCAACTATTGTGGAACGAAATAAGAGGTGACACAAAATCCCAGAAATAGAAATTCCATTTCACTTAGAAGAATCCATTATATTATGAAACTATACTGAAAGTACTATACACATGCACAAGAATCCCATTGCACTGTACAATCGAAAGACAGGAACTGGAACCCAAATGCCATCGATGATAGACTGGACTGGGCAATGTGGCCCATGACACCATGGAATATTATGCAGAACAAAATGATGAGTTTGCATGCTTTGTAAGGACATGGATGAATCTAGAACATCATTCTCAAAACTGACGGAACAGAAAACAGAGATACATATCTCAATGGGAACAGAACAGAAACATTGAACAGGACACAGGATCTACAACTATTATCTTTGATAAAAAGGAGAGGAGGGCTGGGGAGGACCTATTTAAAACTAAGTGTGGGTGAGGTGGAGGAAGGAAGCAAAGCCCACTGCCATGTGTGTACCTATGCAACTACCTTGCACGTTCTGCATATGTACTCCAAAACCTATAATGCAATAAATTTTTTAAAAAAAAAAGTTAAAAGGTATAACAAGAAAATTATTAAAAACCTTAAGAAGAGAGGAGGGAGGCAAGATGGCGTCAGAGGTGACTCAGGATTGCAGCTCGGTGAAGGCACAGAGGGTGAGTCCTAGCCGCATTATCGGATGTTCCTTTATGCCCACAGAGCATTGAAAGTCCCAGGTGTGGAGAGACACGACGCCAGCAGCCGGGTTACCGGCTCCTGCCACCTCTTCGGCCCGCAAGAGGCACAGCGGACCCGCGAACTCACTGGTCTGGGTGCCCTGTTAAACCGGCAATCTGAGATTTGAAGGGCAGATTGGCATGTCCATCTGATTGAACGGGACTTGGACAATGAGCCAGACCAGGAGTTACCTGGGAAGCGTGATCTGAGCCGGGGTAGTGGGCAGCAGCACGGGAGATCGCACAGATCCCAGTGCCCTATCAGCAGGCTCCTGGGGCGCCAGTGAGAGAGTCAATTTTCAGCTTGGGGAGAGGAAGAGAGAGAGAGAGGACGGACTTGAGGCAGGGAGCTGGGTGATCGGGCTTGGCGGGTCCCATGCTCACGGGACAAGCAGGGTGGCGACTGGAGGCGCTTGGGGCTGAAAGTTTTGTTGCTGGCATCTAGGACGGTGCAGCCCAGTGAGGGAGGGGCGTCCACCATTGCTGACGAAGTGCACCCCCACTTAAGTACCGCCCAGGACTGACGCAGCCTGCCGTTGCCGAGGCAACCTGGCATAACAGAGAGACTCCACCAGGCAGCAACAGGGCAGACCCAGCTAGCAGGTCAGAGAGTGAATAGACTGCCATCTGGTGGGGCAGGACAGTGCAACAGATACTCATAAAGAAAGCCCCAACTCCCTGAGACAGAGCATCTAAGGGTGGAAAAAAGAGTGGTGTTTTATGAGTTCTATTGCAGCAGACATAAACAACCTCCCAACAACCCTGAATGAACAACGGAGCTCACAGCTCAGCACTGGAGCTCCTATAAAGCACAGACTGTCTCCTCAAGCAGCTCCTGACCCCTGTATATCAAGGAGTCACCCCAGAAAGGACTAATCAGACTGACATTTGGCTGGCATCATTCTGGAACAAGGGCAGCAGAAGAAGAAACTGGTATCATCCTCTCATTGTTCTGCAGCTGCTGCAGGTATACCCCAGACAAGCAGGGCCTGGGTGGACCTCAGCACTCATACAGCAGAGGATAGATCATTAGAGGAAAACTAAGTAACAGAAATACTTCATCATCAACAATCTCAGTGTCCACACAGAGACCCAATTGAAAAATCAGCCAATACTAAGGCGACAGGCGGATAAATCCATAAAGATGGAAGAAACCAGCGCAAAAGGAGGAAAACACCGAAACCAAAACACCAAAAAGGACCAAAACTCCTCACCAGCAAGGGAACAAAGCTGGACGGAGAATGAATGTGACGAAATGATGGAATCAGACTTCAGAAAGTGGATAATGAGAAACTTCAGTGAGCTAAAGGAACATGTTCTAAACCAGTGCAAAGAAACTAAGAACCTTGAAAAAAGATTTGAAAAAGATTCGAGGAATTGATAACAAGAATGGACAACTTAGAGAGGAATATGAATGAATTGAAGGAGCTGAAAACACAACACGAGAACTTGTGAAGCATGCACAAGTTTCAACAGCCGAATTGACCAAGCAGAAGAAAGAATATCAGAAGTTGAAGATCAACTCAATGAAATAAAAGAAACCAAGATTAAAGAAAAAGCACAAAAGGAATGAACAAAATCTCCAAGAAATGTGGGACTATGTGAAGAGACCCAACCTACGTTTGATAGGTGTACCAGAATGTGATGAAGAGAATGAATCAAGCTGGAAAACACTCTTCAGGATATTATCCAGGAAAATTTCCCCAACCTAGCAAGACAGGTCAATACTCAACTCCAGGAAATACAGAGAACACCACAAAGATACTCTGCAAGAAGAGCAACCCCAAGGCACATAATCGTCAGATTCACTAGGGTTGAAACAAGGAGAAAATACTAAGGGCAGCCAGAGAGAAAGGTCAGGTCACCCACAAAGGGAAGCCCATCAGACTCACAGCAGATCTCTCGGCAGAGACTCTACAAGCCAGAAGAGAGTGGGGCCAATATTCAACATCCTTAAAGAAAAGAGCTTTCAACCCAGAATTTCATATCCAGCCAAACTGAGCTTCATAAGTGAAGGAAAAATAAAATCCTTCACGAACAAGCAAGTACTCAGAGATTTTGTCACCACTAGGCCTGCTTTACAAGAGCTCCTGAAGAGGCACTACACATAGAAAGAAACAACCAGTTCCAGCCATCCTAAAAGCATACCAAATGCTAAAGACCATCAACAAAATGAAGAATGTACATGAACCAACGGGCAAAACAGCCAGCTAGCATCAAAATGGCAGTATCAAATTCACACATAACAATATTAACCCTGAATGTAAATGGGCTAAATGCAATCAAAAGACACAGACTGGCAAATTGGATAAAAACCAAAACCCATCGGTGTGCTGTATCCAGAAACCCACCTCACATGCAAAGATACACAAAGGCTCAAAATAAAGGGATGGAGGAAGATTTACCAAGCAAATGGAGAGCAAAAAAGCAGGAGTTGCAATTCTCATCTCTGATAAAATAGACTTTAAAGTAACAAAGATCAAAAGGACAAAGAAGGTCATTACATAATGGTAAAAGGATCGATACAACAAGAAGAGATAACGATTCTAAATATATATGGACCCAATGTAGGAGCACCCAGATATATAAGGCAAGTTCTTAATGACTTACAAAGGGACTTAGACTCCCACACAATAATAGTGGGAGACTTTAACACTCCACTGTCAATAGCAGACAGATCAACCAGACAGAAAATTAACAAGGATATCCAGGACTTGAACTCAGACCTGGAACAAGCAAACCTGATAGACATTTACAGAACTCTCCACCCCAAATCCACAGAATATACATTCTTCTCAGCACCACATCACACCTACTCCAAAATTGACCACATAATTGGAAGTAAAGCACTCCTCAGCAAATGCAAAACAACGGAAATCATAACAAACAGTCTCTCAGACCATAGTGCAATCAAGTTGGAACTCAGAATTCAGAAAATAACTCAGAACCGCACAGCTTCATGGAAACTGAACAACTGGCTCTTGAATGTTGATTGGATAAACAATGAAATGAAGGCAGAAATAAAAGTTCTTTGAAACCAACAAGAATGAAGACACAACGTACCAGAATCTCTGGGACACATTTAAAGCAGTCTGTAGAGGAAAATATATAGCAATAAGTGCCCACATGAGAAGAGTGGAGAGATCCAAAATTGACACCCTATCGTCAAAATTGAAAGAGCTAGAGGAGCAAGATCAAAAAAGCTCAAAACCTAGCCGAAGACAAGAAATAACTAAGATCAGAGCAGAACTGAAGGAGATAGAGACAAGAAAAACCCTTCAAAATCAATAAATCTAAGAGCTGGTTTTCGAAAAGATCAACAAAATAGACAGACCACTAGCCAGACTGATAAAAAGAAGAGAGAACAACCAAATAGATGCAATAAAAAACGATAAAGGAAATCACCACAGATTCCACAGAAATTCAAACCATCATCAGAGAATACTACAAACAACTCTATGCACATAAACTAGTAAATCAGGAAGAAATGGATAAATTCCTGGACGCCTGTGTCCTCCCAAGCCTAAACCAGGAGGAAGCCGAAACTATGAATAGACCAATAACAAGGTCTGAAGTTGAGGCAGCAATTAAGAAACCACACAAAAAAGCCCAGGTCCAGATGGGTTCACAGCTGAATTCTACCAGACACACAAGAGGATCTGGTACCATTCCTTCTGAAACTATTCCAAATAATCCAAAAAAGGAACCCTTCCCAAATCATTTTATGAGACCAACATCATCCTGATACCAAAACCTGGCAGAGACTCAACAAGAAAAGAAAACTTCAGGCCAATATCCATGATGAACATAGATGCAAAAATCTTCAATAAAATACTGGCAAACCGATTGCAACAGCACATTAAAAACTTATCCATCATGATCAAGTAGGATTCATCCGGGGATGCAAGGCTGGTTCAACATACAAGTCTATAAATGTAATTGACCACATAATTGGAAGTAAAGCACTCCTCAGCAAATGCAAAACAACCTCAGACCATAGTGCAATCAAGTTGGAACTCAGAATTCAGAAAATAACTCAGAACCGCACAGCTTCATGGAAACTGAACAACTGGCTCTTGAATGTTGATTGGATAAACAATGAAATGAAGGCAGAAATAAAGAAGTTCTTTGAAACCAACGAGAATGAAGACACAACGTACCAGAATCTCTGGGACACATTTAAAAGCAGTCTGTAGAGGAAAATATATAGCAATAAGTGCCCACATGAGAAGAGTGGAGAGATCCAAAATTGACACCCTATCGTCAAAATTGAAAGAGCTAGAGGAGCAAGATCAAAAAGCTCAAAACCTAGCCGAAGACAAGAAATAACTAAGATCAGAGCAGAACTGAAGGAGATAGAGACAAGAAAAACCCTTCAAAAATCAATAAATCTAAGAGCTGGTTTTCGAAAGATCAACAAAATAGACAGACCACTAGCCAGACTGATAAAGAAGAGAGAACAACCAAATAGATGCAATAAAAAGCGATAAAGGGAAATCACCACAGATTCCACAGAAATTCAAACCATCATCAGAGAATACTACAAACAACTCTATGCACATAAACTAGTAAATCAGGAAGAAATGGATAAATTCCTGGACGCCTGTGTCCTCCCAAGCCTAAACCAGGAGGAAGCCGAAACTATGAATAGACCAATAACAAGGTCTGAAGTTGAGGCAGCAATTAAACCTACCACACAAAAAGCCCAGGTCAGATGGGTTCACAGCTGAATTCTACCAGACACACAAAGAGGATCTGGTACCATTCCTTCTGAAACTATTCCAAATAATCCAAAAAGGAACCCTTCCCAAATCATTTTATGAGACCAACATCATCCTGATACCAAAACCTGGCAGAGACTCAACAAAAGAAAACTTCAGGCCAATATCCATGATGAACATAGATGCAAAAATCTTCAATAAAATACTGGCAAACCGATTGCAACAGCACATTAAAAACTTATCCATCATGATCAAGTAGGATTCATCCGGGGATGCAAGGCTGGTTCAACATCGCAAGTCTATAAATGTAATTCACCACATAAACAGAAGCAAAAACAAAAACACATGATTATCTCAATTGATGCAGAAGGCATTTGACAAAATTCAACAGCCCTTTATGCTAAAACCCTCAATAAACTTGGTATTGATGGAACATATCTCAAAGTAATAAAAGCTATTTATGACAAACCAACAGCCAATATCATACTTAATGGGCAAAAACTGGAAGCATTCCTTTGAAATCCGGCACTAGAACAAGGATGCCCTCTCTCACCACTTCTATTCAACATAGTACTGGAAGTTCTAGCCAGAGCAATCAGGCAAGAAAAAGAAATAAAGGGTATTCAAATAGGAAAGGTGGAAGCCAAATTGTCTCTATTTGCAGACGACATGATAGTATACTTAGAAGACCCCATCACGCCAGCCCAAAAGCTTCTGCAACTGATAAGCAACTTCAGCAAAGTCTCAGGATATAAAATCAATGTTCAAAAATCACAAGCATTCCTATACACCAATAACAGACTTAAAGAGAACCAAATCAAGAACGAACTGCCATTCACAATTGCTACAAAGAAAATAAAATACCTAAGAATACAACTCACTAGGAATGTAAGGGACCTCCATAAGGAAAACTAAAAACAACTGCTCAACGAAATAAGAGGGGACACAAACAAATGGAGAAGCATTCCATGTTCGTCGTTAGGAAGAATCAATATCGTGAAAATGGCTATACTGCCCAAAGTAATTTACACAATCAATGCTATCCCCATCAAACTACCATTAAATTTCTTCACAAAATTGGAAAGAAACACCATGAATTTCATATGGAAGCAAAAAAGAGCCTGCATAGCCAAGTCAATTCTAAGCAAAAAGAACACAGCGGGAGGCATCACGCTACCAGACTTCAAACTATACTACAAGGCTACAGTAATCAAGACAGCATGGTACTGGTACCAAAACAGAGATATAGACCAATGTAACAGAACAGAGGCATCGGAGGCAACACAACACATCTTCAACCATATTATCTTTGATAAACCAGACAAAAACAGGCAATGGGGAAAGAATTTTCTATTTAATAAATGGTGTTGGGAAAACTGGCTAGCCATGTGCAGAAAGCAGAAACTGGACCCCTTCCTGACAACTTACACTAAAATTAACTCCAGATGGATTAAAAACTTAAACGTAAGACCTGACACCATAGAAACCCTAGAAGAAAATCTAGGCAAAACCATTCAGGACATAGGAGTAGTCAAGGACTTCATGAACAAAACACCAAAAGCACTGGCAACAAAAGCCAAAATAGACAAATGGGACTTAATCAAACCCCACAGATTCTGCCCGGCAAAAGAAACAGTAACTAGAGTGAATCGGCAACCATCAAAATGGGAAAAAATCTTTGCAGTTTACACATCTGATAAAGGGCTGTTATCCAGAATTTACAAAGAACTCAAACAGATTTACAGGAAAAAAACAAACAAGCCCATTCAAAAATGGGCAAAGGATATGAACAGAAACTTTACAAAAGAAGACATACATGTGGCCAATACACATATGAAAAGGTGCTCATCGTCATTGGTCATTAGAGAGATGCAAATCAGAACCACATTGAGATACCATCTCACACCAGTTAGAATGGCGATCATTAAAAAATCTGGAGACAGCAGATGCTGGATAGAATGTGTAGAAATAGGAACACTCTTACACTGTTGGTGGGAGTGTAAATTAGTTCAACCATTGTGGAAGACAGTGTGGCGATTCCTCAGGGACCTAGAAGTAGAAATTCCATTTGACCCAGCAATCCCATTACTGGGTATCTATCCAAAGGACTATAAATCGTTCTACTGTAAGAACACATGCAAACGAATGTTCATTGCATCACTGTTTACAATAGCAAAGACCTGGAACCAACCCAAATGCCCAACGATGATAGACTGGACTGGGAAAATGTGGCACATATACACCATGGAATATTATGCAGCAATCAAAAATGATGAGTTTGTGTCCTTTGTAGGGACATGGATGAATCTGGAGAACATCATTCTCAGCAAACTGACACAAGAACAGAAAAAGAAATACCGCATATAATCACTCATAGGTGGGTGAGAGAAATGAGAACACATGGACACAGAGAGGCGGTCTACTATACACTGGGGACTGTTGGGGGAATGGGGAGGACAGCAGGGGGCTTGGGTACATAGCCTGGGGATGAATACCAAGTGTGGGTGAAGGGGAGGAAAGCAGCAAAGCACACTGCCATGTGTGTACCTATGCAAGTATCTTGCTCGTTCTGCACATGTACCCCCAAACCTATAATGCAATAAATAAAAAATTAAAAAAAATTATTGGATTTAGGTCACTCATTCAT
>CM038400.1:116951636-117216783 GCA_021498475.1 Saguinus midas | reverse complement strand
TTCACCAAGATCCCCAGGTGACAGCTATGCAACAGGCCTACTGAGTCTAGATAAGCAAGACAGATGCCTCCAGGAGATATTTCTTGAAGACTATGAAATTCAGAGAAAAATAATGTGTTTAAATGTAATAAGAAGAGATTTTTGTAACTCCTACATCTTGGAGAGGTTGGGGTAGAATAATGATAAGTATCTAGAAAACTGAGTAAAACACCATTGCAAGACAAATAGAAGAGAAGGAAAAGCAACCCTATTAGACCACATGATTTGTGGAGCAAAGAAATTACATAGTCTTCATTTAACACTGTATATCAATCTAATTGAAATTACAGTATAACTATAGTGGAGGTTTCATAAGAAAAGAAGTATATTTATATATGTGGTAGTTGGGTGGGGGACAGTGAATGAGAGCTAAACCCTTATCTTTCATAGTATGAAGGAAAAAGATAAGCACACCATTTGAAGCTATGGAGGTAAATGGGAAATCACCACAGATTCCACAGAAATTCAAACCATCATCAGAGAATACTACAAACAACTCTATGCACATAAACTAGTAAATCAGGAAGAAATGGATAAATTCCTGGACGCCTGTGTCCTCCCAAGCCTAAACCAGGAGGAAGCCGAAACTATGAATAGACCAATAACAAGGTGAGAAGTTGAGGCAGCAATTAAGAGCCTACCACATAAAAAAAGCCCAGGTCCAGATGGGTTCACAGCTGAATTCTACCAGACACACAAAGAGGATCTGGTACCATTCCTTCTGAAACTATTCCAAATAATCCAAAAAGAGGGAACCCTTCCCAAATCATTTTATGAGACCAACATCATCCTGATACCAAAACCTGGCAGAGACTCAACAAGAAAAGAAAACTTCAGGCCAATATCCATGATGAACATAGATGCAAAATCTTCAATAAAATACTGGCAAACCGATTGCAACAGCACATTAAAAACTTATCCATCATGATCAAGTAGGATTCATCCCGGAGATGCAAGGCTGGTTCAACATACGCAAGTCTATAAATGTAATTCACCACATAAACAGAAGCAAAAACAAAAACCACATGATTATCTCAATTGACGCAGAGAAGGAATTTGACAAAATTCAACAGCCCTTTATGCTAAAAACCCTCAATAAACTTGGTATTGATGGAACATATCTCAAAGTAATAAAAGCTATTTATGACAAACCAACAGCCAATATCATACTTAATGGGCAAAACTGGAAGCATTCCTTTGAAATGGCACTAGACAAGGATGCCCTCTCACCACTTCTATTCAACATAGTACTGGAAGTTCTAGCCAGAGCAATCAGGCAAGAAAAGAAATAAAGGGTATTCAAATAGGAAAGGTGGAAGCCAAATTGTCTCTATTTGCAGACGACATGATAGTATAACTAGAAGACCCCATCACCTCAGCCCAAAAGCTCCTGCAACTGATAAGCAACTTCAGCAAAGTCTCAGGATATAAAATCAATGTTCAAAAATCACAAGCATTCCTATACACCAATAACAGACTTAAAGAGAACCAAATCAAGAACGAACTGCCATTCACAATTGCTACAAAGAAAATAAAATACCTAGGAATACAACTCACTAGGAATGTAAGGGACCCTTTAAGGAAAACTACAAACAACTGCTCAACGAAATAAGAGAGGACACAAACAGATGGAGAAACATTCCATGTTCGTGGTTAGAAGAATGAATATTGTGAAAATGGATATACTGCCCAAAGTAATTTACACAATCAATGCTATCCCCATCAAACTACCATTGAATTTCTTCACAGAACTGGAAAACCACCATGAATTTCATATGGAACCAAAAAGAGCCCCATAGCCAAGTCAATTCTAAGCAAAAGAACACAGCGGAAGGCATCACGCTACCAGACTTCAACTTATACTACAAGGCTACAGTAATCAAAACAGCATGGTACTGGTACCAAAACAGAGATATAGACCAATGGAACAGAACAGAAGCATCGGTGGCAACACAACATATCTACAACCATATTATCTTTGATAAACCAGACAAAACAGGCAATGGGAAAGGATTCTATTTAATAAATGGTGTTGGGAAAACTGGCTAGCCATGTGCAGAAAGCAGAAACTGGACCCCTTTCTGACACCTTACACTAAAATTTACTCCAGATAGATTAAAGACTTAAACGTAAGACCTGACACCATAAAAACCCTAGAAGGAAATCTAGGCAAAACCGTTCAGTACATAAGAGTAGGCAAGGACTTCATGACCAAAACACCAAAAGCATTGGCAACAAAAGCCAAAATAGACAAATGGGACCTAATCAAACTCCACAGCTTCTGCACGGCAAAAGAAACAGTCACTAGAGTGAATCGGCAACCATCAGAAGGGGAAAAAATCTTTGCAGTTTACACACCTGACAACGGGTTGATATCCAGAATTTACAAAGAACTCAAACAGATTTACAGAAACAAAACAAACAAGCCGATTCAAAAATGGGCAAAGGATATGAACAGAAACTTTACAAAAGAAGACATACATGAGTCCAAAAAACCCATGAAAAAATGCTCATTATCACTGGTCATTAGAGAGATGCAAATCAAAACCACATTGAGATATCATCACACACCAGTTAGAATGGCAATCATTAAAATATCTGGAGACGGCAGATGCTGGAGAGGATGTGGAGAAATAGGAAGACTCTTACACTGTTGGTGGAGTAAATTAGTTCAACCATTGTGGAAGACAGTGTGGCGATTCCTCAGGGACCTAGAAATAGAAATTCCATTTGACCCAGCAATCCCATTACTGGGTATCTATCCAAAAGACTATAAATCGTTCTACTATAAGGACACATGCACACGAATGTTCATTGCAGCACTGTTTACAATAGCAAAGACCTGGAACCAACCCAAATCCCCATCGATGATAGACTGGACTGGGAAAATGTGGCACATATACACCATGGAATATTATGCAGCAATCAAAATGATGAGTTTGTGTCCTTTGTAGGACATGGATGAATCTGAGAACATCATTCTCAGCAAACTGACACAAGAACAGAAAAGAAATACCGCATATACTCACTCATAGGTGGGTGAGAAAAATGAGAACACATGGACACAGAGAGGCGTCTACTATACACTGGGGACTGTTGTGGGAAATGGGGAGGGACAGCGGGGGCTGGGGGATAGCCTGGGGATGAATGCCAATTGTGGGTGAAGGGGAGGAAGACAGCAAAACACACTGCCATGTGTGTACCTATGCAACTATCTTGCACGTTCTGCACATGTACCCCAAACCTATAACAATGCAATAAAATTAAAGAGTCTACTTCATGTAGCCCCTCATTTAGAGGTCAGTGAATTAATGCACACCAGGGTTATACTGGAGCATTTTTTATATGGCCACTCATTTTGTGCCTCCTGAATGATACACACATGGGAATCTCAGGATTCAGTTAGATACTACCACTCATTTAGAACCGTATAGAATAATTCACAATGGAGCAATAGTCAGGTGTCTATTTATATGGCCTCTCATTCAAAATGTCAGTGAATAATGAACTTCTATGGAGTAATCAGGACGCTGTTTAAGATAGCCAAGAATTGGGTGACTTCCTGAATGATACACACCTGGGTGATAGTCAGGAATCTATTTCATATGAACTCTAATTCTGGGTGCTGATTAGTAATATACATATGGAATAGACTAGTGAGTATTAAAAATTGTGTATTACTCACTCAGGCTTTGATTTTCTGTCCAAATAAAATAGATTAGTGTCTATTCCACACGTGCATTTTCACTGATGATTGCAAATGAGATTCTATATAATGTAGATGCCTAACACTTGTTCAGCTGTATATTACTCAGTGAGGCTCAGAAGATGTCCATATTAATTAGATTCTTTACTATAGCAAGGGTCTGTCTTATTCACTGAGGCTCTGAATACGTGTCTACATGAAACAAACACCTGACTACAGAACATAATTCAGTGACACTCTGAATGAGAGGCAACGTGAAAAATTCTCCTGAGAATTCCACAGTTGTGCATTATTAATGAGTCTCTGAATGAGGGGATAAAAGTAAATCCTGGCTCTTTCCCCAGGTGTGTACATTTAGAGAGGCTTTCAATGAGTGGCCATCAGAAAGAAACTTCTGACTATTCCACAGGTGTGCATTATTCAGTGATTCTCTGAATGAATGGCCATAAAGAATACACTCCAGACTACATCTCAAGTTTTTAGTATGCAGTGAGGCTGTGACAGAGGGGCATATGAAACAGACTTCTAATTGTTCCACATGTGCATTATTCACTGTTTGTCTGAATGAGTAGCCTTATGACATAGAATCCTTATAATTCGCCATGTGTTCACTATTCAAACAGGTTCTGTATGAGTGTCCATACCAAATAAATTCCTGACTATCCCATGTGTATATTACTAATCGGCACCCAGAATTAGAGTTCATATGAAATAGATTCCTGACTATCACCCAGCTGTGTATCACTCAGGAAGTCACCCAATTCTTGGCTATCTTAAACAGCGTCCGGATTACTCCATAGAAGTTCATTATTCACTGACATTTGAATGAGAGGCCATATGAAATAGACACCTGACTATTACTCCATTGTGAATTATTCTATACGGTTCTAAATGAGTGGTAGTATCTAACTGAATCCTGAAGATTCCCATGTGTGTATCATTCACGGAGGCACAAAATGAGTGGCCATATAAAAAATGCTCCAGTATAACCCTGGTGTGCATAATTCACTGAAACCCTAAATGAGGGGCTACATGAAGTAGACTCCTTTAAAAAAATTTTTATTGCATTATAGGTTTTAGTACATGTGCAGAACGTGATAGTATAGGTACACACATGGCAGTGTGTTTTGCTGCCTTCCTCCCTTCACCCACACTTGGCATTCATCCCCAGGCTATCCCCCAGCCCCCTGCTGTCCCTCCCCATTTCCCCAACAGTCCCCAGTGTATAGTAGACCGCCTGTGTCCATGTGTTCTCATTTTTCTCACCCACCTATGAGTGAGTATATGCGTATTTCTTTTCTGTTCTTGTGTCAGTTTGTTGAGAATGATGTTCTCCAGATTCATCCATGTCCTACAAAGGACACAAACTCATCATTTTGATTGCTGCATAATATTCCATGGTGTATATGTGCCACATTTTCCCAGTCCAGTCTATCATCGATGGGCATTTGGGTTGGTTCCAGGTCTTTGCTATTGTAAACAGTGCTGCAATGAACATTCGTGTGCATGTGTCCTTATAGTAGAACGATTTATAGTCCTTGATAGATACCCAGTAATGGGATTGCTGGGTCAAATGGAATTTCTATTTCTAGGTCCCTGAGGAATCGCCACACTGTCTTCCACAATGGTTGAACTAATTTACACCCCACCAACAGTGTAAGAGTGTTCCTATTTCTCCACATCCTCCAGCATCTGCTGTCTCCAGATTTTTAATGATCGCCATTCTAACTGGTGTGAGATGGTATCTCAATGTGGTTTTGATTTGCATCTCTAATGACCAGTGATGATGAGCATTTTTTCATATGTTTGTTGGCCTCATGTATGTCTTCTTTTGTAAAGTTTCTGTTCATATCCTTTGCCCATTTTTGAATGGGCTTGTTTGTTTTTTTCCTGTAAATCTGTTTGAGTTCTTGTAAATTCTGGATATCAACCCTTTGTCAGATGTGTAAACTGCAAAGATTTTTCCCATTCTGATGGTTGCCGATTCACTCTAGTGACTGTTTCTTTTGCCGCAGAAGCTGTGGAGTTTGATTAGGTCCCATTTGTCTATTTTGGCTTTTGTTGCCAATGCTTTTGGTGTTTTGTTCATGAAGTCCTTGCCTACTCCTATGTCCTGAATGGTTTTGCCTAGATTTTCTTCTAGGGTTTTTATGGTGTCAGGTCTTACGTTTTAAGTCTTTAATCCATCTGGAGTTAATTTTAGTGTAAGGTGTCAGAAGGGGTCCAGTTTCTGCTTTCTGCACATGGCTAGCCAGTTTTCCCAACACCATTTATTAAATAGGGAATCCTTTCCCATTGCCTGTTTTTGTCTGGTTTATCAAAGATAATATGGTTGTAGATATGTTGTGTTGCCTCCGATGCCTCTGTTCTGTTCCATTGGTCTATATCTCTGTTTTGGTACCAGTACCATGCTGTTTTGATTACTGTAGCCTTGTAGTATAGTTTGAAGTCTGGTAGCGTGATGCCTCCCGCTGTGTTCTTTTTGCTTAGAATTGACTTGGCTATGCGGGCTCTTTTTGGTTCCATATGAAATTCATGGTGGTTTTTTCCAGTTCTGTGAAGAAATTCAATGGTAGTTTGATGGGGATAGCATTGATTGTGTAAATTACTTTGGGCAGTATAGCCATTTTCACATATTGATTCTTCCTAACCACGAACATGGAATGTTTCTCCATCTGTTTGTGTCCTCTTATTTCGTTGAGCAGTTGTTTGTAGTTTTCCTTAAAGAGGTCCCTTACATTCCTAGTGAGTTGTATTCCTAGGTATTTTATTTTCTTTGTAGCAATTGTGAATGGCAGTTCGTTCTGATTTGGTTCTCTTTAAGTCTGTTATTGGTGTATAGGAATGCTTGTGATTTTGAACATTGATTTTATATCCTGAGACTTTGCTGAAGTTGCTTATCAGTTGCAGGAGCTTTTGGGCTGAGGTGATGGGGTCTTCTAGGTATACTATCATGTCGCCTGCAAATAGAGACAATTTGGCTTCCACCTTCCTATTTGAATACCCTTTATTTCTTTTTCTTGCCTGATTGCTCTGGCTAGAACTTCCAGTACTATGTTGAATAGAAGTGGTGAGAGAGGGCATCCTTGTTCAGTGCCGGATTTCAAAGGAATGCTTCCAGTTTTTGCCCATTAAGTATGATATTGGCTGTTGGTTTGTCATAAATAGCTTTTATTACTTTGAGATATGTTCCATCAATACCAAGTTTATTGAGGGTTTTAGCATAAAGGGCTGTTGAATTTTGTCAAATGCCTTCTCTGCATCAATTGAGATAATCATGTGGTTTTTGTTTTTGCTTCTGTTTATGTGGTGAATTACATTTATAGACTTTATGTTGAACCAGCCTTGCATCCCCGGATGAATCCTACTTGATCATGATGGATAAGTTTTTAATGTGCTGTTGCAATCGGTTTGCCAGTATTTTATTGAAGATTTTTGCATCTATGTTCATCATGGATATTGGCCTGAAGTTTTCTTTTCTTGTTGAGTCTCTGCCAGGTTTTGGTATCAGGATGATGTTGGTCTCATAAAATGATTTGGGAAGGGTTCCTCTTTGGATTATTTGGAATAGTTTCAGAAGGAATGGTACCAGATCCTCTTGTGTGTCTGGTAGAATTCAGCTGTGAACCCATCTGGACCTGGGCTTTTTTGTGTGGTAGGTTTCTAATTGCTGCCTCAACTTCAGACCTTGTTATTGGTCTATTCATAGTTTCGGCTTCCTCCTGGTTTAGGCTTGGGAGGACACAGGCCCAGGAATTTATCCATTTCTTCCTGATTTACTAGTTTATGTGCATAGAGTTGTTTGTAGTATTCTCTGATGATGGTTTGAATTTCTGTGGAATCTGTGGTGATTTCCTTTATCGCTTTTTTATTGCATCTATTTGGTTGTTCTCTTTTTTTTATCAGTCTGGCTAGTGGTCTGTCTATTTTGTTGATCTTTCAAAACCAGCTCTTAGATTTATTGATTTTTGAAGGGTTTTTCTTGTCTCTATCTCCTTCAGTTCTGCCTGATCTTAGTTACACTGTTTGTTATTATGTCAGTTGTTTTGCATTTGCTGAGGAGTGCTTTACTTCCAATTATTTGGTCAATTTTGGAGTAGGTGTGATGTGGTGCTGAGAAGAATGTATATTCGGTGAATTTGGGGTGGAGAGTTCTGTAAATGTCTTTCAGGTTTGCTTGTTCTAGGTCTGAGTTCAAGTCCTGGATATCCTTCTTAATTTTCTGTCTAGTTGATCTGTCTGCTATTGACAGTGGAGTGTTCAAGTCTCCCACTGTTATTGTGTGGGAGTCCAAGTCTCTTTTTACGTCATTTTCATGGATAATATCCTGAAGTGTGTTTTCCAGCTTGGATTCATTCTCTTCATCACATTCTGGTACACCTATCAAACGTAGGTTGGGTCTCTTCACATAGTCCCACATTTCTTGGAGATTTTGTTCAATCCTTTTTTTACTGTTTTCTTTAATCTTGGTTTCTCGTTTTATTTCATTGAGTTGATCTTCAACTTCTGATATTCTTTCTTCAGCTTGGTCAATTCGGCTGTTGAAACTTGTGCATTTTTCGCGAAGTTCTCGTGTTGTGTTTTTCAGCTTCTTCAATTCATTCATATTCCTCTCTAAGTTGTCCATTCTTGTTATCAATTCCTCGAATCTTTTCTCTAATCTTTTTTCAAGGTTCTTAGTTTTTTTGCTCTGGTTTAGTGCATGTTCCTTTAGCTCACTGAAGTTTCTCATTATCCACTTTCTGAAGTCTGATTCCGTCATTTCATCACATTCATTCTCCGTAAAGTTTTGTTCCCTTGCTGATGAGGAGTTTTCGTCCTTTTTGGAGGTGAGGTATTTTGGTTTCGGGTGCTTTTCTCTTTTTACGCTGGTTTCTTCCCATCATAAGGCAAGTTCTTAATGACTTGCAAAGAGATTCAGACTCCCACACAATAATAGTGGAAGACTTGAACACTCTTCTGACAATTGCAGACAGATCAACCAGACAGAAAATTAACAAGGATATCCAGGACTTGAACTCAGACCTGGAACAAGCAAACCTGATAGACATTTACAGAACTCTCCACCCAAAATCCACAGAATATACTTACTTCTCAGCACCACATTATACCTACTCCAAAATTGACAACATAATTGGAAGTAAAGCACTCCTCAGCAAATGCAAAACAACGGATATCATAACAAACAGTCTCTCAGACAATAGTACAATCAAGTTGGAACTCAGAATTCAGAAAATAACTCAGAACCGCACAGCTTCATGGAAACTGAACAACTGGCTCTTGAATGCTGATTGGATAAACAATGACTTGAAGGCAGAAATAAAGAAGTTCTTTGAAACCAACAAGAATGAAGACACAACGTACCAGAATCTCTGGAACACATTTAAAGCAGTCTGTAGAGGAAAATATATAGCAATAAGTGACCACATGAGAAGAGTGGAGAGATCCAAAATTGACACCCTATCGACAAAATTGAAAGAGCTAGAGGAGCAAGATCAAAAAAGCTCGAAACCTAGCCGAAGACAAGAAATAACTAAGATCAAAGCAGAACTGAAAGAGATAGAGACAAGAAAATCCCTTCAAAAAATTAATAAATCTGAGAGCTGGTTTCTCGAAATGATCAATGAAATAGACAGACCACAAGCCAGACTGAGAAAAAAGAAAAGAGAGAACAACCAAATAGATGCAATAAGAAACGATAATGGGGAAATTACTACAGATTAAACAGAAATTTAAACCATCATCAGAGAATACTAGAAACTACTCTATGCACATAAACTAGTAAATCAGGAAGAAATGGATAAATTCCTGGACGCCTGTGTCCTCCCAAGCCTAAACCAGGAGGAAGCCGAAACTCTGAATAGACCAATAACAAAGTCTCAAGTTAAGGCAGTAATTAAGAGCGTACCAAACAAAAAAAGCCCAGGTCTGGATGCGTTCACAGCCGAATTCTACCAGACACAGAAAGAGGATCTGTTACCATTACTTCTGAAACTATTCCAAATAATCCAAAAAGAGGAAACCCTTCCCAAATCATTTAATGAGACCAACATCATCCTGATACCAAAACCTGAAAGAGACTGTACAAGAAAAGAAAACTTCAGGCCAATATCCATGATGAACATAGATGCAAAAATCTTCAATAAAATACTGGCAAACCGATTGCAACAGCACATTAAAAAACTTGTCCATCATGATCAAGTAGGATTCATCTGGGGGATGCAAGGCTCGTTCAACATACGCAAGTCTATAAATGTAATTCACCACATAAACAGAAGCAAAACCAAAAACCACATGATTATCTCAATTGACGCAGAGAAGGCATTTGACAAAATTCAACAGCCCTTTATGCTAAAATTCCTCAATAAACATGGTATTGATGGAACATATCTCAAAATAATAAAAGCTATTTACAAGAAACCAACAGCCAATATCATATTTAATGGGAAAAAACTGGAAGCATTCCCTTTGAAATCCAGCACTAGACAAGGATGCCCTCTCTCAGCACTCCTATTCAACATAGTACTAGAAATTCTAGCCGGAGCAATCAGGTAAGAAAAAGAAATAAAGGGTATTCAAATAAGAAAGGTGGAAGCCAAATTGTTTCTATTTGCAGACGACATGATAGTATAACTAGAAGACCCTATCCCCTCAGCCCAAAAGTTCCTGCAACTGATAAGCAACTTCAGCAAAGTCTTAGGATATAAAATCAATGTTCAAAAATCTCAAACATTCTTATACACCAATAACAGACTTAAAAAGAATCAAATCAAGAATGAACTGCCATTCAGAATTGCTACAAAGAAAATAAAATACCTAGGAATACAACTCAGAAGGAATGTAAGGGAACTCTTTAAGAAAAACTACAAACAACTTCTAAATGAAATAAGAGAGGACACAAACAGATGGAGAAACATTCCATGTTCGTGGTTAGGATGAATCAGTATCGTGATAATGGCTATACTGCCCAAAGTAATTTACACAATCAATGTTATCCCCATCAAACTACCATTGAATTTCTTCACCGAACTGGAAACCACCATGAATTTTATATGGAACCAAAAAAGAGCCCGCATAGCCAAGTCAATTCTAAGCAAAACAACACAGCGGGAGGCATCACACTACCAGACTTCAAACTATACTACAAGGCTACAGTAATCAAAACAGCATGGTACTGGTACCATAACAGAGATATAGAACAATGGAACAGAACAGAAGCATCGGAGGCAACACAACATATCTACAACCATATTATCTTTGATAAACCAGACAAAACAGGCAATGGGGAAAGGATTCCTATTTAATAAATGGTGTTGGGAAAACTGGCAGCCATGTGCAGAAAGCAGAAACTGGACCCTTCCTGACACCTTACACTAAAATTAACTCCAGATGAATTAAAGACTTAAACGTAAGACCTGACACCATAAAAACCCTAGAAGGTAATCTAGGCAAAACCATTCAGGACATAGCAGTAGGCAAGACTCATGACCAAAACACCAAAAGCATTGGCAACAAAAGCCAAAATAGACAAATGGGACCTAATCAAACTCCACAGCTTCTGCATGGCAAAAGAAACAGTCACTAGAGTGAATTGGCAACCATAAGAATGGGAAAAAATCTTTGCAGTTTACCCATCTGACAAAGGGCTGATATCCAGAATTTACAAAGAACTCAACAGATTTACAGGAAAATAATAAACAAGCCCATTCAAAATGGGCAAAGGATATGAACAGACACTTTATAAAAGAAGACATACATGAGGCCAACAAACATATGAAAAGTGCTCATCATCACTGGTCATTAGAGAGATGCAAATCAAAACCACATTGGATCATTAAAAAGACAGCAGATGCTGGAGAGGATGTGGAGAAATAGGAACACTCTTACACTGTTGGTGGAGTGTAAATTAGTTCAACCATTGTGGAAGACAGTTTGGCGATTCCTCAGGGACCTAGAAATAGAAATTCCATTTGACCCAGCAATCCCAGAACACATGGTCTACTTTCTGCACATGTACCCCAAAACCTATAAAAAAGGTTGTGTGAAAAAAAAAATTCAAATAAAAATTTTTAACATGGTGAAATCTCTATAAAGACAAAAAGATCTTTTGTTGATTAATGTAAAGATTTTTAAAATTCTGGGGTGGTACAGAGCCTGTAATACCAGTAAAACTCAGGAGGCTGAGGCAAGAATAATTGAAAGGAGGCAAAATTTGATGAGAGATACATTCTGGATTAAGAGTAGACATGCAAAAAAATATTTAACATGAGGAGGCAAGATGGTAGAGGCGACTCAGGATTGCAGCTCTCTGGTGAAAAAAAGCAGAGGGTGAGTCCCAGCCGACCTCGGATGTTCCTTTTATGCCACAGAGCGTTGAAAGTCCAGGTGTGGGAGAGACAGACTCAAACGCTAGCAGCGGCTAACACAGTGGCTGGGCCACCAGCCGCACCGGCGCACAGTGCAGAGAACTCAGCGCAGAACTCAGCTGGTGCGCCCTGTTAAACCGGCAATCTGAGATTTGAAGGGCAGATTGGCATGTCCATCTGATTGAACGGGACTTGGACAATGAGCCAGACCAGGAGTTTCCTGGGAAGTGAGATCTGAGTGCAGTGGGCAGCATCGGAGATCGCACGGATCCCAGTGCCCCTATCAGCAGGCTACTGGGGCGCCAGTGAGAGAGTCGACCTTCAGCTTGGGGAGAGAAGAGAGAGAGAGAGGACGGACTCTGAGGCAGGGAGCTGGTGATCAGGGCTCGCGGGTCCCACGCTCACGGGACAAGCAGGCGGCGACTGGAGGCTGGGGCTGAGAGAGTTTTGCTGCCAGCATCTAGGACGGTGCAGCCTGGTAGGAGGCCCACCATTGCTGACGCAGCCCCACACTGAAGTACCGCCCAGGACTGCCTGCAGCCCGCCGCTGAGGCAACCTGCCAACAGAGAGAACAGCCCCACAGCAGAAGAGCCCAGCAGCAACAGGGCAGACCCGCGCAGCAGGCTCAGGAGCCCGGCAGGCAACAAGTGAATAGACTGCCATCTACCAGGGGCAGGACAGTGCAACAGATACCATAAAGAAAGCCCCAACTCCTGAGACAGAGCATCTGGGGAAAGTGGTGTTTTATGAGTTCTATGCAGCAGACATAAACAACCTCCCAACAACCCTGAATGAACAACGGAGCTCACAGCTCAGCACTGGAGCTCCTATAAAGCACAGACTGTCTCCTCAAGCAGCCCCTGACCCCTGTATATCCAAGGAGTCACCCCAGAAAAGGACTAATCAGACTGACATTTAGCTGGCATCATTCTGGAACAAAGATAGCAGAAGAAACTGGTATCATCCTCACTGTTCTGCAGCAGCTGCTGCAGGTATACCCCAGACAAGCAGGGCCTGGAGGACCTCAGCACCATACAGCAGAGGGATAGACCATTAGAAGGAAACTAAGGCAACAGAAATATTTCATCAACAATCTGTGTCCACACAGAGACCCAATTGAAAAATCAGCAACTACTAAGATGACAGGTGGATAAATCCACAAAGATGGAAGAAACCAGCACAAAAGGAGGAAAACACCAAACCAAAACACCTCACCTCCTACAAAGGACTAAAACTCCTCACCAGCAAGGGAACAAAGCTGGACGGAGAATGAATGTGATGAAATGACGGAATCAGACTTCAGAAAGTGGATAATGAGAAACTTCAGTGAGCTAAAAGAACATGTTCTAAAACCAGTGCAAAGAAACTAAGAACCTTGAAAAAGATTGAAAAAGATTCGAGGAATTGATAACAAGAATGGACAACTTAGAGAGAATATGAATGAATTGAAGGAGCTGAAAACACAACACGAGAACTTCAAGCATGCACAAGTTTCAACAGCCGAATTGACCAAGCAGAGAAAGAATATCAGAAGTTGAAGATCAACTCAATGAAATAAAACGAGAAACCAAGATTAAAGAAAAAGTACAAAAGGAATGAACAAAATCTCCAAGAAATGTGGGACTATGTGAAGAGACCCAACCTACGCTTTGATAGGTGTACCAGAATGTGATGAAGAGAATGAACTAAGCTGAAAACACTTCAGGATATTATCCAGGAAAATTTCCCAACCTAGCAAGACAGGTCAATACTCAACTCCAGGAAATACAGAGAACACCACAAAGATACCTGCAAGAAGAGCAACCCCAAGGCACATAATCATCAGATTCACCAGGGTTGAAACGAAGGAGAAAATACTAAGGGCAGCCAGAGAGAAAGGTCAGGTCACCCACAAAGGGAAGCCCATCAGACTCACAGCAGATCTCTCGGCAGAGACTCTACAAGCCAGAAGAGAGTCCAATATTCAACATCCTTAAAGAAAAGAACTTTCAACCCAGAATTTCATATCCAGCCAAACTGAGCTTCATAAGTGAAGGAAAAATAATCCTTCACGAAAACAAGCAAGTACTAGAGATTTTGTCACCACTAGGCCTGCTTTACAAGAGCTCCTGAAAGAGGCACTACACATAGAAAGAAACAACCAGTTCCAGCCGCCATCCTAAAAGCATACCAAATGCTAAAGAGCATCAACAAAATGAAGAATCTATATGAACCAACGGCAAAACAGCCAGCTAGCATCAAAATGGCAGTATCAAATTCACACATAACAATATTAACCCTGAAATGTAAATGGGCAATGCACCAATCAAAAGACACAGACTGGCAAATTGGATAAAAACCAAAACCCATCGGTGTGCTGTATCCAGGAAACCCACCTCACATGCAAAGATACACAAAGGCTCAAAATAAAGGATGGAGGAAGATTTACCAAGCAAATGGAGAGCAAAAGCAGGAGTTGCAATTCTCATCTCTGATAAAATAGACTTTAAAGCAACAAAGATCAAAAGAGACAAAGAAGTCATTACATAATGGTAAAAGGATCGATACAACAAGAAGAGCTAACGATTCTAAATATATATGGACCCAATGTAGGAGCACCCAGATATATAAGGCAAGTTCTTAATGACTTACAAAGAGACTTAGACTCCTACACAATAATAGTGGAGACTTTAACACTCCACTGTCAATAGCAGACAGATCAACCAGACAGAAAATTAACAAGGATATCCAGGACTTGAACTCAGACCTGGAACAAGCAAACCTGATAGACATTTACAGAACTCTCCACCCCAAATCCACAGAATATACATTCTTCTCAGCACCACATCACACCTCTAAAAATTGACCACATAATTGAAGTAAAGCACCTCAGCAATGCAAAACAACTGGAAATCATAACAAACAGTCTCTCAGACCATAGTGCAACAAGTTGGAACTCAGAATTAGAAAATAACTCAGAACCGCACAGCTTCATGGAAACTGAACAACTGGCCTTTTGAATGTTGATTGATAAACAATGAAATGAAGGCAGAAATAAAGAAGTTCTTTGAAACCAATGAGAATGAAGACACAATGTACCAGAATCTCTGGGACACATTTAAAGCAGTCTGTAGAGGAAAATATATAGCAATAAGTGCCCACATGAGAAGAGTGAGAGATCCAAAATTGACACCCTATCATCAAAATTGAAAGAGCTAGAGGAGCAAGATCAAAAAGCTCAAAACCTAGCCAAAGACAAGAAATAACTAAGATCAGAGCAGAACTGAAGGAGATAGAGACAAGAAAACCCTTCAAAAATCAATAAATCTAAGAGCTGGTTTTTCAAAAGATCAACAAAATAGACAGACCACTAGCCAGACTGATAAAAAGAAAAGAGAGAACAACCAAATAGATGCAATAAAAAAACGATAAAGGAAATCACCACAGATTCCACAGAAATTCAAACCATCATCAGAGAATACTACAAACAACTCTATGCACATAAACTAGTAAACCAGGAAGAAATGGATAAATTCCTGACGCTGTGTCCTCCCAAGCCTAAACCAGGAGGAAGTCAAACTATGAATAGACCAACAAGGTTCAGTTGAGGCAGCAATTAAGAGCCTACCACACAAAAAAAAGCCCAGGTCCAGATGGGTTCACAGCTGAATTCTACCAGACACACAAAGAGGATCTGGTACCATTCCTTCTGAAACTATTCCAAATAATCCAAAAGAGGGAACCCTTCCCAAATCATTTTATGAGACCAACATCATCCTGATACCAAAACCTGGCAGAGACTCAACAAGAAAAGAAAACTTCAGGCCAATATCCATGATGAACATAGATGCAAAATCTTCAATAAAATACTGGCAAACCGATTGCAACAGCACATTAAAAACTTATCCATCATGATCAAGTAGGATTCATCCTGGGATGCAAGGCTGGTTCAACATACAAGTCTATAAATGTAATTCACCACATAAACAGAAGCAAAAACAAAACCACATGATTATCTCAATTGATGCAGAGAAGGCATTTGACAAAATTCAACAGCCCTTTATGCTAAAAACCCTCAATAAACTTGGTATTGATGGAACATATCTCAAAGTAATAAAAGCTATTTATGACAAACCAACAGCCAATATCATACTTAATGGGCAAAACTGGAAGCATTCCCTTTGAAACTGGCACTAGACAAGGATGCCCTCTCTCACCACTTCTATTCAACATAGTACTGGAAGTTCTAGCCAGAGCAATCAGGCAAGAAAAGAAATAAAGGGTATTCAAATAGGAAAGGTGGAAGCCAAATTGTCTCTATTTGCAGACGACATGATAGTATACCTAGAAGACCCCATCACCTCAGCCCAAAAGCTCCTGCAACTGATAAGCAACTTCAGCAAAGTCTCAGGATATAAAATCAATGTTCAAAAATCACAAGCATTCCTATACACCAATAACAGACTTAAAGAGAACCAAATCAAGAACGAACTGCCATTCACAATTGCTACAAAGAAAATAAAATACCTAGGAATACAACTCACTAGGAATGTAAGGACCCTTTAAGGAAAACTACAAACAACTGCTCAACGAAATAAGAGAGGACACAAACAGATGGAGAAACATTCCATGTTCGTGGTTAGGAAGAATCAATATCGTGAAAATGGCTATACTGCCCAAAGTAATTTACACAATCAATGCTATCCCCATCAAACTACCATTGAATTTCTTCACAGAACTGGAAAACCACCATGAATTTCATATGGAACCAAAAAGAGCCCATAGCCAAGTCAATTCTAAGCAAAAGAACACAGCGGAGGCATCACGCCACCAGACTTCAAACTATACTACAAGGCTACAGTAATCAAAACAGCATGGTACTGGTACCAAAACAGAGATATAGACCAATGGAACAGAACAGAAGCATCGGAGGCAACACAATATCTACAACCATATTATCTTTGATAAACCAGACAAAACAGGCAATGGGGAAAGGATTCCTATTTAATAAATGGTGTTGGGAAAACTGGCTAGCCATGTGCAGAAAGCAGAAACTGGACCCCTTCCTGACACCTTACACTAAAATTAACTCCAGATGGATTAAAGACTTAAACGTAAGACCTGACACCATAAAACCCTAGAAGAAAATCTAGGCAAAACCATTCAGGACATAGGAGTAGGCAAGGACTTCATGAACAAAACACCAAAAGCATTGGCAACAAAAGCCAAAATAGACAAATGGGACCTAATCAAACTCCACAGCTTCTGCACGGTAAAAAGAAACAGTCACTAGAGTGAATCGCAACCATCAGAATGGGAAAAATCTTTGCAGTTTACACATCTGACAAAGGGCTGATATCCAGAATTTACAAAGAACTCAAACAGATTTAAAAAACAAACAAGCCCATTCAAAATGGGCAAAGGATATGAACAGAAACTTTACAAAAGAAGACATACATGAGGCCAACAAACATATGAAAAGTGCTCATCATTGGTCATTAGAGAGATGCAAATCAAAACCACATTGAGATACCATCTCACACCAGTTAGAATGGCGATCATTAAAAATCTGGAGACAGCAGATGCTGGAGAGGATGTGGAGAAATAGGAACACTCTACACTGTTGGTGGAGTGTAAATTAGTTCAACCATTGTGGAAGACAGTGTGGCGATTCCTCAGGGACCTAGAAATAGAAATTCCATTTGACCCAGCAATCCCATTACTGGGTATCTATCCAAAGGACTATAAATCGTTCTACTATAAGGACACATGCACACGAATGTTCATTGCAGCACTGTTTACAATAGCAAAGACCTGAACCAACCCAAATGCCCAACGATGATAGACTGACTGGGAAAATGTGGCACATATACACCATGGAATATTATGCAGCAATCAAAATGATGAGTTTGTGTCCTTTGTAGGACATGGATGAATCTGAGAACATCATTCTCAGCAAACTGACACAAGAACAGAAAAGAAATACTGCATATACTCACCATAGGTGGGTGAGAAAATGAGAACACATGGACACAGAGAGGCGGTCTACTATACACTGGGGACTGTTGGGGAAATGGGGAGGGACAGTGGGGGGGCTGGGGGATAGCCTGGGATGAATGCCAAGTGTGGGTGAAGGGAGGAAGGCAGCAAAACACACTGCCATGTGTGTACCTATGCAACTATCTTGCACGTTCTGCACATGTACCCCAAAACCTATAATAGTTGAATTGGGTGACTCTGAGTGATACACAGCTGGGTGATAGTCAGAATCTATTTCATATGAACTCTAATTCTGGGTGCCGATTAGTAATATACACATGGGATAGTCAGGAATTTATTTGGTATGGACACTCATACAGAACCTGTTTGAATAGTAGAACACATGGCGAATTATAAGGACTATGTCATAAGGCTACTCTATTCAGACAAACAGTGAATAATGCACATGTGGAACAATTAGAAGTCTGTTTCATATGCCCCTCTGTCACAGCCTCACTGCATACTAAAAACTGATGAGATGTAGTCTGGAGTGTATTCTTAAAATATACCATTCATTCAGAGAATCACTGAATAATGCACACCTGTGAATAGTCAGAATTTCTTTGAATGGCACACTCAATTGAAAGGTCTAAATCTACACTCAAAAAGAGCCAGATTTACTTTTTTATCCCCGATTCAGAGAATTAATAATGTACAAAATGAATGAACAGGAGAAGTTTTAAAAAAAGCCTCTCATTCAAGAGTGTCACTGAATTATGTTCTGATAGGTGTTGAATGTGATGAAGAGAATGATTCAGAGCTGTGAAAACAGACCCTTGCTATAGTAAAGAATCTAATTAATATGGCCACATCTTCTGAGCTCACTGAGTAATATACAGCTGAACAAGTGTTAGCATCTACATTATATAGATATTTCAATCATCAGTGAAAAATGCACACGTGTGAATAGACATCAGAACTATTTTATTTGAAAAGAATCAAAGCCTGCAGTCAGAGAGAAAGGTACATCACTAATAGCTACCATATGTCCACAATATTTAGAGTCAGAGTAACAATACAAGCCTGTGGACTAGCAAAGAAGAAACAGTTTCATATTTCCAAACGTTTGAGCCTCGGTGAATAATACATACCTGGGGAATACTCAGAACGCTATTACATATGGCATCTATTTCAGAACTTAATTTAATACAAGACTCAGAGATTTTAGTCAATTTTAAGTTTGTATATCCACATATTCAGAGCCTGAATAACAACACTGGGTGAACAGTCAGAAATATTTTGTATAGCAACTCACTTAGAGGTGAATGTAAAAAAATAAACGCCTGACTTAGTATTCAGGAGTCTCTATTTATGGCACAATCATCAGGAGCTCGCAGAATAATACTAGACCTATGGAAAAGTCAGGAGGTAACATGGCCAAGTATTCAGAAGTGTAGCAAAACATATGTATCTGAAAATAGCATTCTATTATATATAGCCACTTATTCAGAGACTCACTGATTAATGCACACCTATGGAATAGAGTTCTCAGGTGTGCATTATTTTTGACTCTTTCGATTCACCATATGGAATAGACTGGGTGTTTATTCCCACATGTGCAGTATTAAGAGGTTCTATATGAGTGTCCATATCAAAAGTCTCCTGACTATCACACAGTGTAACATTCACGGAGTCTCTTTTCCTTGGGGATACCTTAAATAGGTCCTGACTACTTCACAGCTGTTTATTACGCTGAAGCTCTAAATAAGAGGCCGTAAAATACAATCCTTACTATTATAATGCGTTATCCGATAATGCTGTGATTGGTGGCCTGCTATTCCCAGTTGTGTATTCTTCAGTGAGTTTATGAAAGAGTGACCATTTGAGCTCCTTACTCTATCCTTTTGACTATTTCTCAGCTGTGCATTTTCCACTGAGTCGCTGGGTGAATGGTCATATCAAATAATCTAGACTATTCCCCAGGTGTGCATTAATCAGTGAGTCTCTGAATGATGCTATATATAATAGAATGCTATTTTCAGATACATATGTTTTGCTACACTTCTGAATACTTGGCCATGTTACCTCCTGACTTTTCCATAGGTCTAGTATTATTCTGCGAGCTCCTGATGATTGTGCCATAAATAGAGACTCCTGAATACTAAGTCAGGCGTTTATTTTTTTACATTCACCTCTAAGTGAGTTGCTATACAAAATATTTCTGACTGTTCACCCAGTGTTGTTATTCAGGCTCTGAATATGTGGATATACAAACTTAAAATTGACTAAAATCTCTGAGTCTTGTATTAAATTAAGTTCTGAAATAGATGCCATATGTATAGTTCAGTTTTAGGTATGTATTATTCACCGAGGCTCAAACGTTTGGAAATATGAAACTGTTTCTTCTTTGCTAGTCCACAGGCTTGTATTGTTACTCTGACTCTAAATATTGTGGACATATGGTAGCTATTAGTGATGTACCTTTCTCTCTGACTGCAGGCTTTGATTCTTTTCAAATAAAATAGTTCTGATGTCTATTCACACGTGTGCATTTTTCACTGATGATTGAAATATCTATATAATGTAGATGCTAACACTTGTTCAGCTGTATATTACTCAGTGAGCTCAGAAGATGTGGCCATATTAATTAGATTCTTTACTATAGCAAGGGTCTGTTTTCACAGCTCTGAATCATTCTCTTCATCACATTCAACACCTATCAGAACATAATTCAGTGACACTCTTGAATGAGAGGCTTTTTTTAAAACTTCTCCTGTTCATTCATTTTGTACATTATTAATTCTCTGAATCGGGGATAAAAAAGTAAATCTGGCTCTTTTTGAGTGTAGATTTAGACCTTTCAATTGAGTGTGCCATTCAAAGAAATTCTGACTATTCACAGGTGTGCATTATTCAGTGATTCTCTGAATGAATGGTATATTTTAAGAATACACTCCAGACTACATCTCATCAGTTTTTAGTATGCAGTGAGGCTGTGACAGAGGGGCATATGAAACAGACTTCTAATTGTTCCACATGTGCATTCACTGTTTGTCTGAATAGAGTAGCCTTATGACATAGTCCTTATAATTCGCCATGTGTTCTACTATTCAAACAGGTTCTGTATGAGTGTCCATATGTAAATTCTGACTATCCATGTGTGTATTACTAATTGACCCGTTGGTTCATATGAAAATAGATTCTGTGTATCACTCAGAGTCACCCAATTCAACTATTATAGGTTTTGGGGTACATGTGCAGAACGTGCAAGATAGTTGCATAGGTACACACACATGGCAGTGTGTTTTGCTGCCTTCCTCCCTTCACCCACACTTGGCATTCATCCCAGGCTATCCCCCAGCCCCCCCACTGTCCCTCCCCATTTCCCCAACAGTCCCCAGTGTATAGTAGACCGCCTCTCTGTGTCCATGTGTTCTCATTTTCTCACCCACCTATGGTGAGTATATGCAGTATTTCTTTTCTGTTCTTGTGTCAGTTTGCTGAGAATGATGTTCTCAGATTCATCCATGTCCTACAAAGGACACAAACTCATCATTTTGATTGCTGCATAATATTCCATGGTGTATATGTGCCACATTTTCCCAGTCAGTCTATCATCGTTGGGCATTTGGGTTGGTTCAGGTCTTTGCTATTGTAAACAGTGCTGCAATGAACATTCGTGTGCATGTGTCCTTATAGTAGAACGATTTATAGTCCTTTGGATAGATACCCAGTAATGGGATTGCTGGGTCAAATGGAATTTCTATTTCTAGGTCCCTGAGGAATCGCCACACTGTCTTCCACAATGGTTGAACTAATTTACACTCCACCAACAGTGTAGAGTGTTCCTATTTCTCCACATCCTCTCCAGCATCTGCTGTCTCCAGATTTTTAATGATCGCCATTCTAACTGGTGTGAGATGGTATCTCAATGTGGTTTTGATTTGCATCTCTCTAATGACCAATGATGAGCACTTTTCATATGTTTGTTGGCCTCATGTATGTCTTCTTTTGTAAAGTTTCTGTTCATATCCTTTGCCCATTTTGAATGGGCTTGTTTGTTTTTTAAATCTGTTTGAGTTCTTTGTAAATTCTGGATATCAGCCCTTTGTCAGATGTGTAAACTGCAAAGATTTTTCCCATTCTGATGGTTGCGATTCACTCTAGTGACTGTTTCTTTTTACCGTGCAGAAGCTGTGGAGTTTGATTAGGTCCCATTTGTCTATTTTGGCTTTTGTTGCCAATGCTTTTGGTGTTTTGTTCATGAAGTCCTTGCCTACTCCTATGTCCTGAATGGTTTTGCCTAGATTTTCTTCTAGGGTTTTATGGTGTCAGGTCTTACGTTTAAGTCTTTAATCCATCTGGAGTTAATTTTAGTGTAAGGTGTCAGGAAGGGGTCCAGTTTCTGCTTTCTGCACATGGCTAGCCAGTTTTCCCAACACCATTTATTAAATAGGAATCCTTTCCCCATTGCCTGTTTTGTCTGGTTTATCAAAGATAATATGGTTGTAGATATTGTGTTGCCTCCGATGCTTCTGTTCTGTTCCATTGGTCTATATCTCTGTTTTGGTACCAGTACCATGCTGTTTTGATTACTGTAGCCTTGTAGTATAGTTTGAAGTCTGGTGGCGTGATGCCTCCGCTGTGTTCTTTTGCTTAGAATTGACTTGGCTATGGGCTCTTTTTGGTTCCATATGAAATTCATGGTGGTTTTCCAGTTCTGTGAAGAAATTCAATGGTAGTTTGATGGGGATAGCATTGATTGTGTAAATTACTTTGGGCAGTATAGCCATTTTCACGATATTGATTCTTCCTAACCACGAACATGGAATGTTTCTCCATCTGTTTGTGTCCTCTCTTATTTCGTTGAGCAGTTGTTTGTAGTTTTCCTTAAAGGGTCCTTACATTCCTAGTGAGTTGTATTCCTAGGTATTTTATTTTCTTTGTAGCAATTGTGAATGGCAGTTCGTTCTTGATTTGGTTCTCTTTAAGTCTGTTATTGGTGTATAGGAATGCTTGTGATTTTTGAACATTGATTTTATATCCTGAGACTTTGCTGAAGTTGCTTATCAGTTGCAGGAGCTTTTGGGCTGAGGTGATGGGGTCTTCTAGGTATACTATCATGTCGTCTGCAAATAGAGACAATTTGGCTTCCACCTTTCCTATTTGAATACCCTTTATTTCTTTTCTTGCCTGATTGCTCTGGCTAGAACTTCCAGTACTATGTTGAATAGAAGTGGTGAGAGAGGGCATCCTTGTCTAGTGCCAGTTTCAAAGGGAATGCTTCCAGTTTTGCCCATTAAGTATGATATTGGCTGTTGGTTTGTCATAAATAGCTTTTATTACTTTGAGATATGTTCCATCAATACCAAGTTTATTGAGGGTTTTTAGCATAAAGGGCTGTTGAATTTTGTCAAATGCCTTCTCTGCATCAATTGAGATAATCATGTGGTTTTGTTTTTGCTTCTGTTTATGTGGTGAATTACATTTATAGACTTGTATGTTGAACCAGCCTTGCATCCCAGGATGAATCCTACTTGATCATGATGGATAAGTTTTTAATGTGCTGTTGCAATCGGTTTGCCAGTATTTTATTGAAGATTTTGCATCTATGTTCATCATGGATATTGGCCTGAAGTTTTCTTTTCTTGTTGAGTCTCTGCCAGGTTTTGGTATCAGGATGATGTTGGTCTCATAAAATGATTTGGGAAGGGTTCCCTCTTTTGGATTATTTGGAATAGTTTCAGAAGGAATGGTACCAGATCCTCTTTGTGTGTCTGGTAGAATTCAGCTGTGAACCCATCTGGACCTGGGCTTTTTTTTGTGTGGTAGGCTCTTAATTGCTGCCTCAACTGAACCTTGTTGGTCTATTCATAGTTTGACTTCCTCCTGGTTTAGGCTTGGGAGGACACAGCGTCAGGAATTTATCCATTTCTTCCTGGTTTACTAGTTTATGTGCATAGAGTTGTTTGTAGTATTCTCTGATGATGGTTTGAATTTCTGTGGAATCTGTGGTGATTTCCTTTATCGTTTTTTTATTGCATCTATTTGGTTGTTCTCTCTTTTCTTTTTTATCAGTCTGGCTAGTGGTCTGTCTATTTTGTTGATCTTTTCGAAAAACCAGCTCTTAGATTTATTGATTTTTGAAGGGTTTTCTTGTCTCTATCTCCTTCAGTTCTGCTCTGATCTTAGTTATTTCTTGTCTTTGGCTAGGTTTTGAGCTTTTGATCTTGCTCCTCTAGCTCTTTCAATTTTGATGATAGGGTGTCAATTTTGGATCTCTCACTCTTCTCATGTGGGCACTTATTGCTATATATTTTCCTCTACAGACTGCTTTAAATGTGTCCCAGAGATTCTGGTACATTGTGTCTTCATTCTCATTGGTTTCAAAGAACTTCTTTATTTCTGCCTTCATTTCATTGTTTATCAATCAACATTCAAAAGGCCAGTTGTTCAGTTTCCATGAAGCTGTGCGGTTCTGAGTTATTTTCTAATTCTGAGTTCCAACTTGTTGCACTATGGTCTGAGAGACTGTTTGTTATGATTTCCAGTTGTTTTGCATTGCTGAGGTGCTTTACTTCAATTATGTGGTCAATTTTTAG
The DNA here is from genome assembly GCA_021498475.1 of Saguinus midas. Lineage (NCBI taxonomy): Eukaryota > Metazoa > Chordata > Mammalia > Primates > Cebidae > Saguinus > Saguinus midas. The sequence continues at coordinate 117,192,111 of CM038400.1, read as the reverse complement.
AGGTGTGATGTGGTGCTGAGAAGAATGTATATTCTGTGGATTTGGGGTGGAGAGTTCTGTAAATGTCTATCAGGTTTGCTTGTTCCAGGTCTGAGTTCAAGTCCTGGATATCCTTGTTAATTTTCTGTCTGGTTGATCTGTCTGCTATTGACAGTGGAGTGTTAAAGTCTCCACTATTATTGTGTAGGAGTCTAAGTCTCTTTGTAAAGTCATTAAGAACTTGCCTTATATATCTGGGTGCTCCTACATTGGGTCCATATATATTTAGAATCGTTAGCTCTTCTTGTTGTATCGATCCTTTTACCATTATGTAATGACTTCTTTGTCTCTTTTGATCTTTGTTGCTTTAAAGTCTATTTTATCAGAGATGAGAATTGCAACTCCTGCTTTTGCTCTCCATTTGCTTGGTAAATCTTCCTCCATCCTTTATTTTGAGCCTTTGTGTATCTTTGCATGTGAGGTGGGTTTCCTGGATACAGCACACCGATGGGTTTTGGTTTTTATCCAATTTGCCAGTCTGTGTCTTTTGATTGGTGCATTGCCCATTTACATTTCAGGGTTAATATTGTTATGTGTGAATTTGATACTGCCATTTGATGCTAGCTGGCTGTTTTGCCGTTGGTTCATATAGATTCTTCATTTTGTTGATGCTCTTTAGCATTTGGTATGCTTTTAGGATGGCGGCTGGAACTGGTTGTTTCTTTCTATGTGTAGTGCCTCTTTCAGGAGCTCTTGTAAAGCAGGCCTAGTGGTGACAAAATCTCTAGTACTTGCTTGTTTTCGTGAAGGATTATTTTTCCTTCACTTATGAAGCTCAGTTTGGCTGGATATGAAATTCTGGGTTGAAAGTTCTTTTCTTTAAGGATGTTGAATATTGGACTCTCTTCTGGCTTGTAGAGTCTCTGCCGAGAGATCTGCTGTGAGTCTGATGGGCTTCCCTTTGTGGGTGACCTGACCTTTCTCTCTGGCTGCCCTTAGTATTTTCTCCTTCGTTTCAACCCTGGTGAATCTGATGATTATGTGCCTTGGGGTTGCTCTTCTTGCAGGTATCTTTGTGGTGTTCTCTGTATTTCCTGGAGTTGAGTATTGACCTGTCTTGCTAGGTTGGGAAATTTTCCTGGATAATATCCTGAAGTGTTTTCAGCTTAGTTCATTCTCTTCATCACATTCTGGTACACCTATCAAAGCGTAGGTTGGGTCTCTTCACATAGTCCCACATTTCTTGGAGATTTTGTTCATTCCTTTTGTACTTTTTCTTTAATCTTGGTTTCTCGTTTTATTTCATTGAGTTGATCTTTCAACTTCTGATATTCTTTCTCTGCTTGGTCAATTCGGCTGTTGAAACTTGTGCATGCTTGAAGTTCTCGTGTTGTGTTTTCAGCTCCTTCAATTCATTCATATTCTCTCTAAGTTGTCCATTCTTGTTATCAATTCCTCGAATCTTTTTCAATCTTTTTCAAGGTTCTTAGTTTCTTTGCACTGGTTTTAGAACATGTTCTTTTAGCTCACTGAAGTTTCTCATTATCCACTTTCTGAAGTCTGATTCCGTCATTTCATCACATTCATTCTCCGTCCAGCTTTGTTCCCTTGCTGGTGAGGAGTTTTAGTCCTTTGTAGGAGGTGAGGTGTTTTGGTTTGGTGTTTTCCTCCTTTTGTGCTGGTTTCTTCCATCTTTGTGGATTTATCCACCTGTCATCTTAGTAGTTGCTGATTTTTCAATTGGGTCTCTGTGTGGACACAGATTGTTGATGAAATATTTCTGTTGCCTTAGTTTCCTTCTAATGGTCTATCCCTCTGCTGTATGGTGCTGAGGTCCTCCAGGCCCTGCTTGTCTGGGGTATACCTGCAGCAGCTGCTGCAGAACAGTGAGGATGATACCAGTTTCTTCTGCTATCTTTGTTCCAGAATGATGCCAGCTAAATGTCAGTCTGATTAGTCCTTTTCTGGGGTGACTCCTTGGATATACAGGGGTCAGGGCTGCTTGAGGAGACAGTCTGTGCTTTATAGGAGCTCCAGTGCTGAGCTGTGAGCTCCGTTGTTCATTCAGGGTTGTTGGGAGGTTGTTTATGTCTGCTGCATAGAACTCATAAAACACCACTTTCCCCAGATGCTCTGTCTCAGGGAGTTGGGGCTTTCTTTATGGTATCTGTTGCACTGTCCTGCCCCTGGTAGATGGCAGTCTATTCACTTGTTGCCTGCCGGGCTCCTGAGCCTGCTGCGCGGGTCTGCCCTGTTGCTGCTGGGCTCTTCTGCTGTGGGGCTGTTCTCTCTGTTGGCAGGTTGCCTCAGCGGCGGGCTGCAGGCAGTCCTGGGCGGTACTTCAGTGTGGGGCTGCGTCAGCAATGGTGGGCCTCCTACCAGGCTGCACCGTCCTAGATGCTGGCAGCAAAACTCTCTCAGCCCCAGCCTCCAGTCGCCGCCTGCTTGTCCCGTGAGCGTGGGACCCGCGAGCCCTGATCACCAGCTCCCTGCCTCAGAGTCCGTCCTCTCTCTCTCTCTTCTCTCCCCAAGCTGAAGGTCGACTCTCTCACTGGCGCCCCAGTAGCCTGCTGATAGGGGCACTGGGATCCGTGCGATCTCCGATGCTGCCCACTGCACTCAGATCTCACTTCCCAGGAAACTCCTGGTCTGGCTCATTGTCCAAGTCCCGTTCAATCAGATGGACATGCCAATCTGCCCTTCAAATCTCAGATTGCCGGTTTAACAGGGCGCACCAGCTGAGTTCTGCGCTGAGTTCTCTGCACTGTGCGCCGGTGCGGCTGGTGGCCCAGCCACTGTGTTAGCCGCTGCTAGCGTTTGAGTCTGTCTCTCCCACACCTGGACTTTCAACGCTCTGTGGCATAAAAGGAACATCCGAGGTCGGCTGGGACTCACCCTCTGCTTTTTTTCACCAGAGAGCTGCAATCCTGAGTCGCCTCTACCATCTTGCCTCCTCATGTTAAATATTTTTTTGCATGTCTACTCTTAATCCAGAATGTATCTCTCATCAAATTTTGCCTCCTTTCAATTATTCTTGCCTCAGCCTCCTGAGTTTTACTGGTATTACAGGCTCTGTACCACCCCAGAATTTTAAAAATCTTTACATTAATCAACAAAAGATCTTTTTGTCTTTATAGAGATTTCACCATGTTAAAAATTTTTATTTGAATTTTTTTTTTCACACAACCTTTTTTATAGGTTTTGGGGTACATGTGCAGAAAGTAGACCATGTGTTCTGGGATTGCTGGGTCAAATGGAATTTCTATTTCTAGGTCCCTGAGGAATCGCCAAACTGTCTTCCACAATGGTTGAACTAATTTACACTCCACCAACAGTGTAAGAGTGTTCCTATTTCTCCACATCCTCTCCAGCATCTGCTGTCTTTTTAATGATCCAATGTGGTTTTGATTTGCATCTCTCTAATGACCAGTGATGATGAGCACTTTTCATATGTTTGTTGGCCTCATGTATGTCTTCTTTTATAAAGTGTCTGTTCATATCCTTTGCCCATTTTTGAATGGGCTTGCTTGTTTATTTTCCTGTAAATCTGTTGAGTTCTTTGTAAATTCTGGATATCAGCCCTTTGTCAGATGGGTAAACTGCAAAGATTTTTTTCCATTCTTATGGTTGCCAATTCACTCTAGTGACTGTATCTTTGGCCATGCAGAAGCTGTGGAGTTTGAATAGGTCCCATTTGTCGATTTTGTCTTTTGTTGCCAATGCTTTTGGTGTTTTGGTCATGGAGTTCTTGCCTACTGCTATGTCCTGAATGGTTTTGCCTAGATTACCTTCTAGGGTTTTTATGGTGTCAGGTCTTACGTTTAAGTCTTTAATTCATCTGGAGTTAATTTTAGTGTAAGGTGTCAGGAAGGGTCCAGTTTCTGCTTTCTGCACATGGCTACCCAGTTTTCCCAACACCATTTATTAAATAGGGAATCCTTTCCCCATTGCCTGTTTTTGTCTGGTTTATCAAAGATAATATGGTTATAGATACGTTGTGTTGCCTCCGATGCTTCTGTTCTGTTCCATTGTTCTATATCTCTGTTATGGTACCAGTACCATGCTGTTTTGATTACTGTAGCCTTGTAGTATAGTTTGAAGTCTGGTAGTGTGATGCCTCCCGCTGTGTTGTTTTGCTTAGAATTGACTTGGCTATGCGGGCTCTTTTTTGGTTCCATATAAAATTCATGGTGGTATTTTCCAGTTCGGTGAAGAAATTCAATGGTAGTTTGATGGGGATAACATTGATTGTGTAAATTACTTTGGGCAGTATAGCCATTATCACGATACTGATTCATCCTAACCACGAACATGGAATGTTTCTCCATCTGTTTGTGTCCTCTCTTATTTCATTTAGAAGTTGTTTGTAGTTTTTCTTAAAGAGTTCCCTTACATTCCTTCTGAGTTGTATTCCTAGGTATTTTATTTTCTTTGTAGCAATTCTGAATGGCAGTTCATTCTTGATTTGATTCTTTTTAAGTCTGTTATTGGTGTATAAGAATGTTTGAGATTTTTGAACATTGATTTTATATCCTAAGACTTTGCTGAAGTTGCTTATCAGTTGCAGGAACTTTTGGGCTGAGGGGATAGGGTCTTCTAGTTATACTATCATGTCGTCTGCAAATAGAAACAATTTGGCTTCCACCTTTCTTATTTGAATACCCTTTATTTCTTTTTCTTACCTGATTGCTCCGGCTAGAATTTCTAGTACTATGTTGAATAGGAGTGCTGAGAGAGGGCATCCTTGTCTAGTGCTGGATTTCAAAGGGAATGCTTCCAGTTTTGTCCCATTAAATATGATATTGGCTGTTGGTTTCTTGTAAATAGCTTTTATTATTTTGAGATATGTTCCATCAATACCATGTTTATTGAGGAATTTTAGCATAAAGGGCTGTTGAATTTTGTCAAATGCCTTCTCTGCGTCAATTGAGATAATCATGTGGTTTTTGGTTTTGCTTCTGTTTATGTGGTGAATTACATTTATAGACTTGCGTATGTTGAACGAGCCTTGCATCCCCCAGATGAATCCTACTTGATCATGATGGACAAGTTTTTAATGTGCTGTTGCAATCGGTTTGCCAGTATTTTATTGAAGATTTTGCATCTATGTTCATCATGGATATTGGCCTGAAGTTTTCTTTTCTTGTACAGTCTCTTTCAGGTTTTGGTATCAGGATGATGTTGGTCTCATTAAATGATTTGGGAAGGGTTTCCTCTTTTTGGATTATTTGGAATAGTTTCAGAAGTAATGGTAACAGATCCTCTTTCTGTGTCTGGTAGAATTCGGCTGTGAACGCATCCAGACCTGGGCTTTTTTTGTTTGGTACGCTCTTAATTGCTGCCTAACTTCAGACTTTGTTATTGGTCTATTCATAGTTTGGCTTCCTCCTGGTTTAGGCTTGGGAGGACACAGGCGTCAGGAATTTATCCATTTCTTCCTGATTTACTAGTTTATGTGCATAGAGTAGTTTCTAGTATTCTCTGATGATGGTTTAAATTTCTGTTTAATCTGTAGTAATTTCCCCATTATCGTTTCTTATTGCATCTATTTGGTTGTTCTCTCTTTTCTTTTTTCTCAGTCTGGCTTGTGGTCTGTCTATTTCATTGATCATTTCGAGAAACCAGCTCTCAGATTTATTAATTTTTGAAGGATTTTCTTGTCTCTATCTCTTTCAGTTCTGCTTTGATCTTAGTTATTTCTTGTCTTCGCTAGGTTTGAGCTTTTGATCTTGCTCCTCTAGCTCTTTCAATTTTGTCGATAGGGTGTCAATTTTGGATCTCTCCACTCTTCTCATGTGGATTGCTATATATTTTCCTCTACAGACTGCTTTAAATGTGTTCCAGAGATTCTGGTACGTTGTGTCTTCATTCTTGTTGGTTTCAAAAGAACTTCTTTATTTCTGCCTTCATTTCATTGTTTATCAATCAGCATTCAAGAGCCAGTTGTTCAGTTTCCATGAAGCTGTGCGGTTCTGAGTTATTTCTGAATTCTGAGTTCCAACAGTTGTACTATTGTCTGAGAGACTGTTTGTTATGATATCCGTTGTTTTGCATTTGCTGAGGAGTGCTTTACTTCCAATTATGTTGTCAATTTTGGAGTAGGTATAATGTGGTGCTGAGAAGTAAGTATATTCTGTGGATTTTGGGTGGAGAGTTCTGTAAATGTCTATCAGGTTTGCTTGTTCCAGGTCTGAGTTCAAGTCCTGGATATCCTTGTTAATTTTCTGTCTGGTTGATCTGTCTGCAATTGTCAGAAGAGTGTTCAAGTCTTCCACTATTATTGTGTGGGAGTCTGAATCTCTTTGCAAGTCATTAAGAACTTGCCTTATGATGGGAAGAAACCAGCGTAAAAAGAGAAAAGCACCCGAAACCAAAATACCTCACCTCCAAAAAGGACGAAAACTCCTCATCAGCAAGGGAACAAAACTTTACGGAGAATGAATGTGATGAAATGACGGAATCAGACTTCAGAAAGTGGATAATGAGAAACTTCAGTGAGCTAAAGGAACATGCACTAAACCAGAGCAAAAAAACTAAGAACGAAAAAGATTAGAAAGATTCGAGGAATTGATAACAAGAATGGACAACTTAGAGAGGAATATGAATGAATTGAAGAAGCTGAAAAACACAACACGAGAACTTCGCGAAAAATGCACAAGTTTCAACAGCCGAATTGACCAAGCTGAAGAAAGAATATCAGAAGTTGAAGATCAACTCAATGAAATAAAACGAGAAACCAAGATTAAAGAAAACAGTAAAAAAAGGATTGAACAAAATCTCCAAGAAATGTGGGACTATGTGAAGAGACCCAACCTACGTTTGATAGGTGTACCAGAATGTGATGAAGAGAATGAATCCAAGCTGGAAAACACACTTCAGGATATTATCCATGAAAATGACGTAAAGAGACTTGGACTCCCCACACAATAACAGTGGGAGACTTGAACACTCCACTGTCAATAGCAGACAGATCAACTAGACAGAAAATTAAGAAGGATATCCAGGACTTGAACTCAGACCTAGAACAAGCAAACCTGAAAGACATTTACAGAACTCTCCACCCCAAATTCACCGAATATACATTCTTCTCAGCACCACATCACACCTACTCCAAAATTGACCAAATAATTGGAAGTAAAGCACTCCTCAGCAAATGCAAAACAACTGACATAATAACAAACAGTGTAACTAAGATCAGGCAGAACTGAAGGAGATAGAGACAAGAAAAACCCTTCAAAAAATCAATAAATCTAAGAGCTGGTTTTGAAAAGATCAACAAAATAGACAGACCACTAGCCAGACTGATAAAAAAAAGAGAACAACCAAATAGATGCAATAAAAAAGCGATAAAGGAAATCACCACAGATTCCACAGAAATTCAAACCATCATCAGAGAATACTACAAACAACTCTATGCACATAAACTAGTAAATCAGGAAGAAATGGATAAATTCCTGGGCCTGTGTCCTCCCAAGCCTAAACCAGGAGGAAGCCGAAACTATGAATAGACCAATAACAAGGTCTGAAGTTGAGGCAGCAATTAGAAACCTACCACACAAAAAAGCCCAGGTCCAGATGGGTTCACAGCTGAATTCTACCAGACACACAAGAGGATCTGGTACCATTCCTTCTGAAACTATTCCAAATAATCCAAAGAGGAACCCTTCCCAAATCATTTTATGAGACCAACATCATCCTGATACCAAAACCTGGCAGAGACTCAACAAGAAAAGAAAACTTCAGGCCAATATCCATGATGAACATAGATGCAAAAATCTTCAATAAAATACTGGCAAACCGATTGCAACAGCACATTAAAAACTTATCCATCATGATCAAGTAGGATTCATCCGGGGATGCAAGGCTGGTTCAACATAAAGTCTATAAATGTAATTCACCACATAAACAGAAGCAAAAACAAAAACCACATGATTATCTCAATTGATGCAGAGAAGGCATTTGACAAAATTCAACAGCCCTTTATGCTAAAACCCTCAATAAACTTGGTATTGATGGAACATATCTCAAAGTAATAAAAGCTATTTATGACAAACCAACAGCCAATATCATACTTAATGGGCAAAAACTGGAAGCATTCCTTTGAAATCCGGCACTGAACAAGGATGCCCTCTCTCACCACTTCTATTCAACATAGTACTGGAAGTTCTAGCCAGAGCAATCAGGCAAGAAAAGAAATAAAGGGTATTCAAATAGGAAGGTGGAAGCCAAATTGTCTCTATTTGCAGGCGACATGATAGTATACCTAGAAGACCCCATCACCTCAGCCCAAAAGCTCCTGCAACTGATAAGCAACTTCAGCAAAGTCTCAGGATATAAAATCAATGTTCAAAATCACAAGCATTCCTATACACCAATAACAGACTTAAAGAGAACCAAATCAGAACGAACTGCCATTCACAATTGCTACAAAGAAAATAAAATACCTAGGAATACAACTCACTAGGAATGTAAGGGACCTCTTTAAGGAAAACTACAAACAACTGCTCAACGAAATAAGAGGACACAAACAGATGGAGAAACATTCCATGTTCGTGGTTAGGAAGAATCAATATGTGAAAATGGCTATACTGCCCAAAGTAATTTACACAATCAATGCTATCCCCATCAAACTACCATTGAATTTCTTCACAGAACTGGAAAAAACCACCATGAATTTCATATGGAACCAAAAAGAGCCCGCATAGCCAAGTCAATTCTAAGCAAAAAGAACACAGCGGGAGGCATCACGCTACCAGACTTCAAACTATACTACAAGGCTACAGTAATCAAAACAGCATGGTACTGGTACCAAAACAGAGATATAGACCAATGGAACAGAACAGAGGCATCGGAGGCAACACAACATATCTACAACCATATTATCTTTGATAAACCAGACAAAAACAGGCAATGGGAAAGGATTCCCTATTTAATAAATGGTGTTGGGAAAACTGGCTAGCCATGTGCAGAAAGCAGAAACTGGACCCCTTCTGACACCTTACACTAAAATTAACTCCAGATGGATTAAAGACTTAAAACGTAAGACCTGACACCATAAAAACCCTAGAAGAAAATCTAGGCAAAACCATTCAGGACATAGGAGTAGGCAAGGACTTCATGAACAAAACACCAAAAGCATTGGCAACAAAAGCCAAAATAGACAAATGGGACCTAATCAAACTCCACAGCTTCTGCGGCAAAAGAAACAGTCACTAGAGTGAATCGGCAACCATCAGAATGGGAAAAATCTTTGCAGTTTACACATCTGACAAAGGGTTGATATCCAGAATTTACAAGAACTCAAACAGATTTACAGGAAAAAAACAAACAAGCCCATTCAAAAATGGGCAAAGGATATGAACAGAAACTTTACAAAAGAAGACATACATGAGGCCAACAAACATATGAAAAAATGCTCATCATCACTGGTCATTAGAGATGCAAATCAAAACCACATTGAGATACCATCTCACACCAGTTAGAATGGCGATCATTAAAAATCTGGAGACAGCAGATGCTGGAGGATGTGGAGAAATAGGAACACTCTTACACTGTTGGTGGGGTGTAAATTAGTTCAACCATTGTGGAAGACAGTGTGGCGATTCCTCAGGGACCTAGAAATAGAAATTCCATTTGACCCAGCAATCCCATTACTGGGTATCTATCAAGGACTATAAATCGTTCTACTATAAGGACACATGCACACGAATGTTCATTGCAGCACTGTTTACAATAGCAAAGACCTGGAACCAACCCAAATGCCCATCGATGATAGACTGGACTGGGAAAATGTGGCACATATACACCATGGAATATTATGCAGCAATCAAAATGATGAGTTTGTGTCCTTTGTAGGACATGGATGAATCTGGAGAACATCATTCTCAACAAACTGACACAAGAACAGAAAAGAAATACGCATATACTCACTCATAGGTGGGTGAGAAAATGAGAACACATGGACACAGGCGGTCTACTATACACTGGGGACTGTTGGGGAAATGGGGAGGGACAGCAGGGGGCTGGGGGATAGCCTGGGGATGAATGCCAAGTGTGGGTGAAGGGAGGAAGGCAGCAAAACACACTGCCATGTGTGTACCTATACTATCTTGCACGTTCTGCACATGTACTCCAAAACCTATAATGCAATAAAAATTTTTTTTTAAAGGAGTCTACTTCATGTAGCCCCTCATTTAGGGTTTCAGTGAATTATGCACACCAGGGTTATACTGGAGCATTTTTTTATATGGCCACTCATTTTGTGCCTCCGTGAATGATACACACATGGGGAATCTTCAGGATTCAGTTAGATACTACCACTCATTTAGAACCGTATAGAATAATTCACAATGGAGTAATAGTCAGGTGTCTATTTCATATGGCCTCTCATTCAAAATGTCAGTGAATAATGAACTTCTATGGAGTAATCCGGACGCTGTTTAAGATAGCCAAGAATTGGGTGACTTCCTGAGTGATACACAGCTGGGTGATAGTCAGGAATCTATTTCATATGAACTCTAATTCTGGGTGCCGATTAGTAATATACACATGGGATAGTCAGGAATTTATTTGGTATGGACACTCATACAGAACCTGTTTGAATAGTGAACACATGGCGAATTATAAGGATTCTATGTCATAAGGCTACTCATTCAGACAAACAGTGAATAATGCACATGTGGAACAATTAGAAGTCTGTTTCATATGCCCTCTGTCACAGCCTCACTGCATACTAAAACTTGAGATGTAGTCTGGTGTATTCTTTATGGCCATTCATTCAGAGAATCACTGAATAATGCACACCTGTGGAATAGTCAGAAGTTTCTTTCTGATGGCCACTCATTGAAAGCCTCTCTAAATGTACACACCTGGGGAAAGAGCCAGGATTTACTTTTATCCCCTCATTCAGAGACTCATTAATAATGCACAACTGTGGAATTCTCAGGAGAATTTTTCACGTTGCCTCTCATTCAGAGTGTCACTGAATTATGTTCTGTAGTCAGGTGTTTGTTTCATGTAGACACGTATTCAGAGCCTCAGTGAATAAGACAGACCCTTGCTATAGTAAAGAATCTAATTAATATGGCCACATCTTCTGAGCCTCACTGAGTAATATACAGCTGAACAAGTGTTAGGCATCTACATTATATAGAATCTCATTTGCAATCATCAGTGAAAAATGCACACGTGTGGAATAGACACTAATCTATTTTATTTGGACAGAAAATCAAAGCCTGAGTGAGTAATACACAATTTTTTAATACTCACTAGTCTATTCCATATGTCCTAATATTTAGAGTCAGAGTAAATAATACACCCCTGTGGACTAGTGAAGAAACAGTTTCATATTTCCAAACGTTTGGAGCCTCGGTGAATAATACATACCTGGGGAATACTCAGAACGCTATTACATATGGCATCTATTTCAGAACTTAATTTAATAAGAGACTCCTGAATTTTAGTCAGAATTCTATTTTGTATATCCACATATTCAGAGCCTAACTGAATAACATACACCTGGGTGAAAGTCAGAATTCTATTTTGTATAGCAACTCACTTAGAGGCGAATGTAAAAACAAACGCCTGACGAGTATTCAGGAGTCTCTATTTTATGGCCAATCATTCAGAGCCTCGCAGAATAATACAGACCTATGGAAAAGTCAGGAGTGTATTTCACATGGCCACTTATTCAGAACCTCAGTGAAGAATCATATGTATCTGGAAAATACTCAGTATTCTATTATATATAGCCACTTATTCAGAGACTCACTGATTAATGCACACCTGGGGAATAGTCTGGAGATTATTTGATATGACCATTCACCCAGCGACTCAGTGGAAAATGCACAGCTGAGAAATAGTCAAAAGGATAGAGTAAGGAGTCTATTTTATGTGGTCACTCTTTCATAAACTCACTGAAGAATACACAACTTGGGAATAGTCAGAGCCCATGTCATATGGCCACTCAATCACAGCATTATCGGATAACGCACAATGGGGCAATAGTAAGGATTGTATTTTTACGGCCTCTTATTTAGAGCTTCAGTGCGTAATAAACAGCTGTGAAGTAGTCAGGACCCTATTTAAGGTATCCCCAAATTAAGGAGCTCCGTGAATGTTACACACATGTGTGATAGTCAGGAGACTCTTTGATATGGACACTCATATAGAACCTCTTCGAATACTGCACATGTGGGGAATAAACACTAGTCTATTCCATATGGTGAATCGTTTAAAGAGTCAAAAAATAATGCACACCTGTGGAGTAAAATGGGGTCTATTCCATAGGGCCACTATTTCAGTGTTTCAGTGAATAATATGTATATCTGATAAGTCAAAAATCTCCCTCACATGGCCACTCGTTCAGGGCCTCTGTGAATAATACTCCCCTCGGAGATAGTCAAGGGTCTACTTTCAATGGCTACACATTCAGAATCTCTGTAAGTAATGCAAACCTGGCAATACATAAGAGTCACTTTTTATGCCCACTTAGTCAGAGTCTCATTCAATAATACACACCTGGCGAAGAGTTAAGAGTCTACTTTATGTAGCCAGTCCTTTAGAGCCTCAGTGAATAATGCACACCAGGGTAAGAGTGGAGCATTTTTTATATGGCCACTAATTCTGTACCTGCCTGAATGATACACACGTGGAGAATGCTCAGGATTCAATTTCATACTAAAACTTATTTAGAACCTTATGGACAAGAAAAACCCTTCAAAAAATCAATAAATGTAAGAGCTGGTTTTTTGAAAAGATCAACAAAATAGACAGACCACTAGCCAGATTAATAAAAAAGAAAAGAGAGAAAAACCAAATAGATGAAATAAAAACGATAATGAGGAAATCACCACAGATTCCAAAGAAATTCAAACCATAATAAGAGAATACTACAAACAACTCTATACACACAAACTAGTACATCAGAAAGAAATGGATAAATTCCTGGACGCCTGTGTCCTCCCAAGCCTAAACCAGGAGAAAGTCAAAATTATGAATAGACCAATGACAAAGTCTGATGTTGAGGCAGCAATTAAGAGCCTACCACACAAACAAAGCCCAGGTCCAGATGGGTTCACAGCTGAATTCTACCAGACACACAAAGAGGATCTGGTACCATTCCTTCTGAAACTATTCCAAATAACTCAAAAAGAGGGAACCCTTTCCAAATCATTTTTTGAGACCAACATCATCCTGATACCAAAATCTGACAGAGACTCAACAAAAAAAAAGAATACTTCAGGCCAATATCCGTGATGAACATAGATGCAAAAACCTTCAATAAAATACTGGCAAACCGATTGCAACAGCACATTAAAAAACTTATCCATCATGATCAAATAGAATTCATCCCGGGGATGCAAGGCTGGTTCAACATACGAAAGTCTATAAATGTAATTCACCACATAAACAGAAGAAAAGACAAAAACCACATGATTATCTCAATTGATGTAGAGAAGGCATTTGACAAAATTCAACAGCCATTTATGCTAAAATTCCTCAATAAACATGGTATTGATGGAACATATCTCAAAGTAATAAAAGCTATTTACGACAAACAAACAGCCAATATCATACTTAATGGGAAAAAACTGGAAGCATTCCCTTTGACATCCGGCACTAGACAAGGATGCCCTCTCTCACCACTCCTATTCAGCATTGTACTGGAAGTTCTAGCCAGAGCAATCAGGCAAGAAAAAGAAATAAAGGTTATTCAAATAAAAAAGGTGGAAGCCAAATTGTCTCTTTTGCAGACGACATGATAGTATACCTAGAAGACCCCATCACCTCAGCCCAAAAGCTCCTGAAACTGATAAGCAACTTCAGCAAAGTCTCAGGATATAAAATCAATGCAAAATCACAAGCATTCCTATACACCAATAACAGACTTAAAGTACCAAATCAAGAATGAACTGCCATTCACAATTGCTACAAAGAAAATAAAATACCTAGGAATACAACTCATAAGGAATGTAAGGGACCCCTTTAAAGAAAACTACAAACCACTGCTCAACGAAATAAGAGAGGACACAAACAGATGGAGAAACATTCCATGTTCGTGGTTAGAAGAATCAATATCGTGAAAATGGCTATACTGCCCAAAGTAATTTACACAATCAATGCTATCCTATCAAACTACCATTGATTTCTTCACAGAACTGGAAAAACCACCATGAATTTCATATGGATCCAAAAAAAACCGCATAGCCAAGTCAATTCTAAGCAAAAGAACACAGTGGGAGGCATCACGCTACCAGACTTCAAACTATACTACAAGGATACAGTAATCAAAACATCATGTTACTGGTACCAAAACAGAGTTATAGACCAATGGAACAGAACAGAGCATCGGAGGCAACACAACATATCTACAACCATATTATCTTTGATAAACCAGACAACACCTGGGGAAAGTCAGGATTCTATTTCATATGGCCTCTCATTCAAAGTTTCAGTGAATAATGCACACCTGTGGAATAGTCAGGAGACTATTTGATATGGACACTCATTCAGAGAATCACTGAATAATGTGCTGTAGTCAGGAGTCTATTTCATATAGCCACTCATTTAGAGCCTCAGTGAATAATGCACACCTGTGGAATAGTCAGGAGACTATTTGATATGGACACTCATTCAGAGAATCACTGAATAATGTGCTGTAGTCAGGAGTCTATTTCATATGGCCTCTCATTCAAAGTTTCAGTGAATAATGCACACCTGTGGAATAGTCAGGAGACTATTTGATATGGACACTCATACAGAACCTGTTTGAATAATGCACACCTGTGGAATAGTCAGGAGACTATTTGATATGGACACTCATTCAGAGAATCACTGAATAATGTGCTGTAGTCAGGAGTCTATTTCATGTAGACACATATTCAGAGCCTCAGTGAATAATGCACAAATGTAAAGTACTCAGCAGTCTATTTCATATGGCCTCTCATTCAGAGTGTCACTGAATAATGTGCTGTAGTCAGGAGTCTATTTCATGTAGACACATATTCAGAGCCTCAGTGAATAATGCACACCTGTGGAATAGTCAGGAGACTATTTGATATGGACACTCATACAGAACCTGTTTGAATAATGCACACCTGTGGAATAGTCAGGAGACTATTTGATATGGACACTCATACAGAACCTGTTTGAATAATGCACACCTGTGGAATAGTCAGGAGACTATTTGATATGGACACTCATACAGAACCTGTTTGAATAATGCACAAATGTAAAGTACTCAGCAGTCTATTTCATATAGCCACTCATTTAGAGCCTCAGTGAATAATGCACACCAGGGTTATACAGCATTTTTATATGGCCACTCATTCTGTGCCTCCTGAATGATACACACCTGGGGAAAGTCAGGATTCTATTTCATACTACCACTCATTTAGAACCTTATAGAATAATTCACAATGGAGCAATAGTCAGGTGTCTATTTCATATGGCCTCTCATTCAAAGTTTCAGTGAATAATGAACTTCTATGGAGTAATCAGGATGCTGTTTAAGATAGCCACGAATTAAGTGCCTTCCTGAATGATACACACCTGGGTGATAGTCAGAGTCTATTTCATATGAACTCTAATTCTGGGTGCTGAGTAATACACACCTGGGTGATAGTCAGGAGTTTATTTGGTATGGACACTCATTCAGAGATTCACTGAATAATACACACCTGGGTGATAGTCAGGAGTCTATTTCATATGGCCTCTCATTCAAAGTTTCAGTGAATAATGCACAAATGTAAAGTACTCAGCAGTCTATTTCATATAGCCACTCATTCAGAGCCTCACTGAGTAATACACACCTGGGTGATAGTCAGGAGTCTATTTTATGGCCACTCATTCAGAGAATCACTGAATAATGCACACCTGTGGAATAGTCAGAAGTCTCTTTTTATGGCCACTCATTCTGTGCCTCCTGAATGATACACACCTGGGTGATAGTCAGGAGTCTATTTCATATAGCCACTCATTCAGAGATTCACTGAATAATACACACCTGGGTGATAGTCAGGAGTCTATTTCATATAGCCACTCATTCAGAGATTCACTGAATAATGTGCTGTAGTCAGGAGTCTATTTCATGTAGACACATATTCAGAGCCTCAGTGAATAAGACAGACCCTTGCTATAGTAAAGAATCTAATTAATATGGCCACATCTTCTGAGCCTCACTGAGTAATACACACCTGGGTGATAGTCAGGAGTCTATTTCATATAGCCACTCATTCAGAGCCTCAGTGAATAATGCACACGTGTGGAATAGACACTAGTCTATTTTATATGGCCACAAAATCAAAGCCTGAGTGAGTAATACACAACTTTGGAATAGTCACTAGTCTATTTCATATGGCCACTCATTCAGAGCCTCACTGAATAATACACACCTGGGTGATAGTCAGGAGTCTATTTCATATGGCCTCTCATTCAGAGTCTCACTAAATAATGCACACCTGTGGAATAGACACTAGTCTATTTTATATGGCCACTCATTCAGAGAATCACTGAATAATGTGCTGTAGTCAGGAGTCTATTTCATGTAGACACATATTCAGAGCCTCAGTGAATAAGACAGACCCTTGCTATAGTAAAGAATCTAATTAATATGGCCACATCTTCTGAGCCTCACTGAATAATACACACCTGGGTGATAGTCAGGAGTCTATTTCATGTAGACACATATTCAGAGCCTCAGTGAATAATGCACACCTGTGGAATAGACACTAGTCTATTTTATATGGCCACTCATTCAGAGCCTCAGTGAATAATGCACACCTGTGGAATAGACACTAGTCTATTTTATATGGCCACTCATTCAGAGCCTCAGTGAATAATGCACAAATGTAAAGTACTCAGCAGTCTATTTCATAGACTGAATGAGGGTCTCTTCATTCAGAGATTCACTGAATAATACACACCTGGGTGATAGTCAGGAGTCTATTTCATGTAGACACATATTCAGAGCCTCACTGAGTAATACACACCTGGGAAGAGTTAAGAGTCTACTTCATGTAGCCACTCATTTAGAGCCTCAGTGAATAATGCACACCTGTGGAATAGACACTAGTCTATTTTATATGGCCACTCATTCAGAGCCTCAGTGAATAATGCACACCTGTGGAATAGACACTAGTCTATTTCATATAGCCACTCATTTAGAGCCTCAGTGAATAATATGTATATCTGATAAGTCAGGAATCTCTTTCACATGGCCACTTATTCAGAGACTCACTGAATAATACACACCTGGGTGATAGTCAGGAGTCTATTTCATATGGCCTCTCATTCAGAGTCTCATTCAATAATACACACCTGGGTGATAGTCAGGAGTCTATTTCATGTAGACACATATTCAGAGCCTCACTGAATAATACACACCTGGGTGATAGTCAGGAGTCTATTTCATATAGCCACTCATTCAGAGCCTCACTGAATAATACACACCTGGGTGATAGTCAGGAGTCTATTTCATGTAGACACATATTCAGAGCCTCACTGAATAATACACACCTGGGTGATAGTCAGGAGTCTATTTCATATGGCCTCTCATTCAAAGTTTCAGTGAATAATATGTATATCTGATAAGTCAGGAATCTCTTTCACATGGCCACTTATTCAGAGACTCACTGAATAATACACACCTGGGTGATAGTCAGGAGTCTATTTCATATGGCCTCTCATTCAAAGTTTCAGTGAATAATATGTATATCTGATAAGTCAGGAATCTCTTTCACATGGCCACTTATTCAGAGACTCACTGAATAATACACACCTGGGTGATAGTCAGGAGTCTATTTCATGTAGACACATATTCAGAGCCTCAGTGAATAATGCACACCTGTGGAATAGACACTAGTCTATTTTATATGGCCACTCATTCAGAGCCTCACTGAATAATACACACCTGGGTGATAGTCAGGAGTCTATTTCATGTAGACACATATTCAGAGCCTCAGTGAATAATGCACACCTGTGGAATAGTCAGGAGACTATTTGATATGGACACTCATACAGAACCTGTTTGAATAATGCACACCTGTGGAATAGACACTAGTCTATTTCATATGGCCTCTCATTCAAAGTTTCAGTGAATAATGCACACCTGTGGAATAGACACTAGTCTATTTCATATGGCCTCTCATTCAAAGTTTCAGTGAATAATATGTATATCTGATAAGTCAGGAATCTCTTTCACATGGCCACTTATTCAGAGACTCACTGAATAATACACACCTGGGTGATAGTCAGGAGTCTATTTCATATGGCCTCTCATTCAAAGTTTCAGTGAATAATGCACACCTGTGGAATAGTCAGAAGTCTCTTTTTATGCCCACTTAGTCAGAGTCTCATTCAATAATACACACCTGGGAAGAGTTAAGAGTCTACTTCATGTAGCCACTCATTTAGAGCCTCAGTGAATAATGCACACCAGGGTAATAGTCGAGCATTTTTTATATGGCCACTCATTCTGTGCCTCCTGAATGATACACACCTGGGTGATAGTCAGGAGTCTATTTCATATAGCCACTCATTTAGAACCTTATTGAATAATTCACAAAATCAATAGTCAGGTTTTTAAAGTTTCAGTAATGAAATAGTTAATCGGGCCATGATAAATGCTGTGATACACAGATTAATTCCTAATGGTCTACCAGTCTATACACACCTAATACACAGTGGGTATTTGTGTGTCAAATAAACCAGGAATAAACACAATGTGAATAATGAAGTCTATGTTCACATTGACTCACAAACAATGTGTACAGTAATTCTTAGACACACGTCTGTCATTTTCTGAATATTCAAATAATGGAATTTCTCATTTTAGCCCTCACTGATACATTGTAGATAACAGGAGAATACTTCACCTATCCTGAGAAATAGTACACCTAAATAAAATCAGAGATTCTTTTCATTCCTCTCATGATCAAATGAATTCACCTGGGGATCAGGCTTTCATGTCTCAGTAAATTCACATGAGAAGAAAGGACTGTCATTATGTAGAACATTTCTGAATTAAGTATATTCTAATCTGGTCATTCAGAATATTCAGTAATAAAGCTATTTCACACACACCTCTGAATAAAAATACATTTCATGGATAGAAGAGTCTATATTAATTGTCTAATTCTGTCATCAGGCAGGTATTCATATTAATATTGTAGTTCAGAGACATATATATATTAGAGACATATAGTGAATATGCACACTGTAGTCTCAGGATATAAAATCAATGTGCAAAAATCACAAGCATTCCTATACACCAATAACAGACTTAAAGAGAACCAAATCAAGAATGAACTGCCATTCACAATTGCTACAAAGAAAATAAAATACCTAGGAATACAACTCACAAGGAATGTAAGGGACCCTTTAAGGAAAACTACAAACCACTGCTCAACGAAATAAGAGGACACAAACAGTCTTTATTTTATTTACAAAATCAATATATAAGATACAAGTAATACACACAATGTCTATTATCAATTTATTTTCTTACAGAACAGAAAAACAGTATTTCATATGGTCTCATTCAAAGTTTCAGTGAATAATGCACACCTGTGGAATAGTCAGAGTCTATTTCATATAGCCACTCATTTAGAGCCTCAGTGAATAATGCACACCTGTGGAATAGTCAGAGTCTATTTCATATAGCCACTCATTTAGAGCCTCAGTGAATAATGCACACCTGTGGAATAGTCAGAGTCTATTTCATATAGCCACTCATTTAGAGCCTCAGTGAATAATGCACACCTGTGGAATAGTCAGAGTCTCATTCAATAATACACACATTGGGAATAGTAGGACTCATGAAAAACACAGCATTACTAGAAAATGACAAATGGGATAATAGTCATTGAAGAAACATTCAATATTCAGCTCAGAATGTCTAGTTTCACATCTGACACTGTTCAGAATTTCAAAGAATCAAACAGATTTGGAATAGCAAACAGATTATGATATAATACAGCCTATAATATGTCAGATATAGACATTCAGATATGTTTCATTGGTAATCAGAACTGTATGGAAGTAACACTATTGGTGTAAATATTCAACCATTGTGGAGAATGTATGATTCCTGATAAATACAAATTCTTGATAGTCATTCTGAATATCAAAGGATATAAATTGTTCTATGGAAAAACTCATTCAGTGTTTCAATAAAGAATGAAACAACCCAAATGTACATGATAGACTCTATTGTAATACACCTGGAATAGCTACATCAGAGTTGTGTCCTTTCTATGGTCACCAGAACTCATTCTCAAAATACACAGAACAGTCTATATTCATTTGTGAATAATGCACACATGGACACAGATTTATATACACTTCTGTGAATATTCTACCTTATACCTATTGATACTACATTTCTTATAAAAACACAATAGAGTCATTTTGTCATGATATTTCAGTTTCATGTAAAAATCTATAATAATAAAATTTTTAAAATATAAATTAAGTGCCTTCCTGAATGATACACACCTGGGTGATAGTCAGGAGTCTATTTCATATGAACTCTAATTCTGGGTATCGCTGAGTAATACACACCTGGGGAGTGTCAGGAGTCTATATGGACACTCATACAGAACCTGTTTGAATAATGCACAAATGTAAAGTACTCAGCAGTCTATTTCATATGGCCTCTCATTCAAAGTTTCAGTGAATAATGCACAAATGTAAAGTACTCAGCAGTCTATTTCATATAGCCACTCATTTAGAGCCTCAGTGAATAATACATACCTGGGAAATACTCAGGATTCTATTTCATATAGCCACTCATTTAGAACCTTATAGAATAATTCACAATGGAGCAATAGTCAGGTGTCTATTTCATATGGCCTCTCATTCAAAGTTTCAGTGAATAATGCACACGTGTGGAGTAGGCACTAATCTATTTTATATGGCCACTCATTCTGTGCCTCCTGAATGATACACACCTGGGTGATAGTCAGGAGACTATTTGATATGGACACTCATTCAGAGATTCACTGAATAATACACACCTGGGTGATAGTCAGGAGACTATTTGATATGGACACTCATACAGAACCTGTTTGAATAATGCACACCTGGAGAATAATTTGGAGTCTATTTTCGATGGACATTCATTCAGAGCCTCAGTGAATAATGCACATGTGGAGTAATTAGAAGTCTGTTTCATATGCCCTCTTTCACAGCCTCACTGAATAATACACACCTGGAGAATAATTTGGAGTCTATTTTCGATGGACATTCATTCAGAGAATCACTGAATAATGCACACCTGTGGAGTATTCAGGAGTCTCTATTTTATGGACACTCATTCAGAGATTCACTGAATAATACACACCTGGGAAAGAGTCAGGATTTACTTTATCCCTCATTCAGAGTCTCACTAAATAATGCACACCTGTGGAATAGTCAGGAGACTATTTGATATGGACACTCATTCAGAGAATCACTGAATAATGTGCTGTAGTCAGGAGTCTATTTCATGTAGACACATATTCAGAGCCTCAGTGAATAAGACAGACCCTTGCTATAGTAAAGAATCTAATTAATATGGCCACATCTTCTGAGCCTCACTGAATAATACACACCTGGAGAATAATTTGGAGTCTATTTTCGATGGACATTCATTCAGAGCCTCACAGAATAATACAGACCTATGGAAAAGTCAGGAGTGTATTTCACATGGCCACTTATTCAGAGACTCACTGAATAATACACACCTGGGGAATAGTCTGGAGACTATTTGATATGGACACTCATTCAGAGCCTCAGTGAATAATGCACAAATGTAAAGTACTCAGCAGTCTATTTCATATAGCCACTCATTCAGAGATTCACTGAATAATAAAATATTTAAGATAGACAGCATCCTGTTTCATATGGCCACTCATTCAGAGCCTCAGTGAATAATGCACAATTGGGCAATAGTAAGGAGTCTATTTCATATAGCCACTCATTTAGAGCCTCAGTGAATAATGCACACGTGTGGAGTAGGCACTAATCTATTTTATATGGCCACAAAATCAAAGCCTGAGTGAGCAATACACAAGTTTGGAATAGTCACTAGTCTATTCCATATGCCCAAATATTCAAAGTCAGAGTCAATAATACACACCTGGGTGATAGTCAGGAGTCTATTTCATATAGCCACTCATTTAGAGCCTCAGTGAATAATACATACCTGGGAAATACTCAGGACGCTATTTCATATGGCATCTATTTCAGAGCTTCATTGAATAAGGAACACCTGTATTGTAGTCAGAATTTTATTTTTATAGCCACATATTCAGAGCCTAACTGAATAACATACACCTTGGGAAAGTCAGGATCCTATTTCGTATAGCCACTCATTTAGAGCCTCAGTGAATAATGCACACCTGTGGAGTATTCAGGAGTCTCTATTTTATGGCCACTCATTCAGAGCCTCACAGAATAATACAGACCTATGGAAAAGTCAGGAGTGTATTTCACATGGCCACTTATTCAGAACCTCAGTGAAGAATCATATATATCTGGAAAATACTCAGGATTCTATTATATATAGCCACTTATTCAGAGACTCACTGAATAATGCACACCTGGGGAATAGTCTGGAGACTATTTGATATGACCGTTCACTAAGCACTCAGTGGAAAATGCAGAGCTGGGAAATAGTCAGGAGGATAGAGTCAGGAGTCTATTTTATGTGGTCACTCATTCAGAAACTCACTGAATAATACACACCTGGGTGATAGTCAGGAGTCTATTTCATATAGCCACTCATTTAGAACCTTATAGAATAATTCACAATGGAGCAATAGTCAGGTGTCTATTTTATATGGCCTCTCATTCAGAGCTTCAGTGCATAATAAACAGCTGTGGAGTAGTCAGGACCCTATTTAAGGTAGCCCCAAATTAAGCAGCTCCGTGAATGATACACACATGGGTGATAGTCAGGAGACTATTTGATATGGACACTCATACAGAACCTCTTGGAATACTGCACATGTGGGGAATAATCACTAGTCTATTTCATATGGTGATTCATTTGGAGAGTCAAAAATAACGCACACCTGTGGAGTAAAATGGGGTCTATTACATAAGGCCACTCTTTCAGTGTTTCAGTGAATAATATGTATATCTGATAAGTCAGGAATCTCTTTCACATGGCCACTCGTTCAGGGCCTCTGTGAATAATACTCCCCTCAGAAATAGTCAAGGTTCTACTTCAAATGGCTACACATTCAGAGTCTCTGTAAGTAATGCACACCTGGGCAATACACAAGAGTCTCTTTTTATGCCCACTTAGTCAGAGTCTCATTCAATAATACACACCTGGGAAGAGTTAAGAGTCTACTTCATGTAGCCACTCATTTAGAGCCTCAGTGAATAATGCACACCAGGGTTATAGTCGAGCATTTTTATATGGCCACTCATTCTGTGCCTCCCTGAATGATACACACCTGGGGAATCCTCAGGATTCTATTTCATACTACCACTCATTTAGAACCTTATAGAATAATTCACAATGGAGCAATAGTCAGGTGTCTATTTTATATGGCCACTCATTCAGAGATTCACTGAATAATACACACCTGGGTGATAGTCAGGAGTCTATTTTATATGGCCACTCATTCTGTGCCTCCTGAATGATACACACCTGGGTGATAGTCAGGAGTCTATTTCATATGAACTCTAATTCTGGGTACCGCTGAGTAATACACACCTGGGATAGTGTCAGGAGTTTATTTGGTATGGACACTCATACAGAACCTGTTTGAATAATGCACACATGGTGAATAATAAGGATTCTATGTCATATGGCTACTCATTCAGACAAACAGTGAATAACGCACATGTGGAGTAATTAGAAGTCTGTTTCATATGCCCCTCTTTCACAGCCTCACTGAATATTACACACTTGAGATATAGTCTGGAGTCTATTTTTATGGCCACTCATTCAGAGATTCACTGAATAATACACACCTGGGTGATAGTCAGGAGTCTATTTTATATGGCCACTCATTGAAAGCCTCACTAAATGTACACACCTGGGGAAAGAGTCAGGATTTACTTTTATCCCTCATTCAGAGTCTCACTAAATAATGCACACCTGTGGAATTGTCAGGAGAATTTTTCATGTGGCCTCTCATTCAGAGTGTCACTGAATAATGTGCTGTAGTCAGGAGTCTATTTCATGTAGACACATATTCAGAGCCTCAGTGAATAAGACAGACCCTTGCTATAGTAAAGAATCTAATTAATATGGCCACATCTTCTGAGCCTCACTGAATAATACACACCTGGAGAATAATTTGGAGTCTATTTTATATGGCCACTCATTCAGAGATTCACTGAATAATACACACCTGGGTGATAGTCAGGAGACTATTTGATATGGACACTCATTCAGAGCCTCAGTGAATAATGCACACCTGGGGAATCCTCAGGATTCTATTTCATACTACCACTCATTTAGAGCCTCAGTGAATAATGCACAAATGTAAAGTACTCAGCAGTCTATTTCATATAGCCACTCATTCAGAGATTCACTGGATAATAAAAATATTTAAGATAGACAGCATCCTGTTTCATATGGTCACACAAGAAGAGCCTCACTGAGTAATACACACCTGGGAAAGTGTGAGGAGTCTACTATATATAGCCTCTCATTTACAGCCTCAGGGAATAATGCACACGTGTGGAGTAGGCACTAATCTATTTTATATGGCCACAAAATCAAAGCCTGAGTGAGTAATACACAACTTTGGAATAGTCACTAGTCTATTCCATATGCCCAAATATTCAAAGTCAGAGTCAATAATACACACCTGGGTGATAGTCAGGAGACTATTTGATATGGACACTCATTCAGAGATTCACTGAATAATACACACCTGGGTGATAGTCAGGAGACTATTTGATATGGACACTCATTCAGAGATTCACTGAATAATACACACCTGGGTGATAGTCAGGAGTCTATTTCATGTAGACACATATTCAGAGCCTAACTGAATAACATACACCTTGGGAAAGTCAGGATTCTATTTCGTATAGCCACTCATTCAGAGATTCACTGAATAATACACACCTGGGTGATAGTCAGGAGACTATTTGATATGGACACTCATTCAGAGCCTCACAGAATAATACAGACCTATGGAAAAGTCAGGAGTGTATTTCACATGGCCACTTATTCAGAACCTCAGTGAAGAATCATATACATCTGGAAAATACTCAGGATTCTATTATATATAGCCACTTATTCAGAGACTCACTGAATAATACACACCTGGGTGATAGTCAGGAGTCTATTTTATATGGCCACTCATTCAGAGCCTCAGTGAATAATGCACACCTGGGAAATAGTCAGGAGGATAGAGTCAGGAGTCTATTTTATATGGCCACTCATTCAGAGATTCACTGAATAATACACACCTGGGTGATAGTCAGGAGTCTATTTCATATGGCCACTCATTCAGAGCCTCAGTGAATAATGCACAAATGTAAAGTACTCAGCAGTCTATTTCATATAGCCACTCATTCAGAGATTCACTGGATAATAAAATATTTAAGATAGACAGCATCCTGTTTCATATGGTCACACAAGAAGAGCCTCACTGAATAATGCACACCTGTGGAGTATTCAGGAGTCTCTATTTTATGGACACTCATACAGAACCTCTTGAATACTGCACATGTGGGGAATAATCACTAGTCTATTTTATATGGCCACAAAATCAAAGCCTGAGTGAGTAATACACAACTTTGGAATAGTCACTAGTCTATTCCATATGCCCAAATATTCAAAGTCAGAGTCAATAATACACTCCTGTGGACTAGTCAGAAAACAATTTCATATGGACAAAGTTTCAGAGCCTCAGTGAATAATACATACCTGGGAAATACTCAGGACGCTATTTCATATGGCATCTATTTCAGAGCTTCATTGAATAAGGAACACCTGTATTGTAGTCAGAATTTTATTTTTATAGCCACATATTCAGAGCCTAACTGAATAACATACACCTTGGGAAAGTCAGGATCCTATTTCGTATAGCCACTCATTTAGAGCCGAATGTAAAAACGCACGCCTGTGGAGTATTCAGGAGTCTCTATTTTATGGACACTCATTCAGAGCCTCACAGAATAATACAGACCTATGGAAAAGTCAGGAGTGTATTTCACATGGCCACTTATTCAGAACCACAGTGAAGAATCATATACATCTGGAAAATACTCAGGATTCTATTATATAGCCACTTATTCAGAGACTCACTGAATAATGCACACCTGGGGAATAGTCTGGAGACTATTTGATATGACCGTTCACTAAGCACTCAGTGGAAAATGCAGAGCTGGGAAATAGTCAGGAGGATAGAGTCAGGAGTCTATTTTATGTGGTCACTCGTTCAGAAACTCACTGAAGAATACACACCTTAAGAATAGTCAGAGTCCAGGTCTTATGGCCACTCAATCACAGCATTACCGAATAATGCACAATTGGGCAATAGTAAGGAGTCTATTTCATATGGCCTCTCATTCAGAGCTTCAGTGCATAATAAACAGCTGTGGAGTAGTCAGGACCCTATTTCAGCTTGCCCCAAATTAAGCAGCTCCGTGAATGATACACATATGTGTGATAGTCAGGAGACTATTTGATATGGACACTCATACAGAACCTCTTGAATACTGCACATGTGGGGAATAATCACTAGTCTATTTCATATGGTGATTCGTTTGGAGAGTCAAAAATAACGCACACCTGTGGAGTAAAATGGGGTCTATTACATAAGGCCACTCTTTCAGTGTTGCAGGAAATAATATGTATATCTGATAAGTCAGGAATCTCTTTCACATGGCCACTCGTTCAGGGCCTCTGTGAATAATACTCCTCAGAAATAGTCAAGGTTCTACTTCAAATGGCTACACATTCAGAGTCTCTGTAAGTAATGCACACCTGGGCAATACACAAGAGTCTCTTTTTTATGCCCACTTAGTCAGAGTCTCATTCAATAATACACACCTGGGGAAGAGTTAAGAGTCTACTTCATGTAGCCACTCATTTAGAGCCTCAGTGAATAATGCACACCAGGGTTATAGTCGAGCATTTTTATATGGCCACTCATTCTGTGCCTCCTGAATGATACACACCTGGGGAATCCTCAGGATTCTATTTCATACTACCACTCATTTAGAACCTTATAGAATAATTCACAATGGAGCAATAGTCAGGTGTCTATTTCATATGGCCTCTCATTCAAAGTTTCAGTGAATAATGAACTTCTATGGAGTAATCAGGACGCTGTTTAAGATAGCCACGAATTGGGTGCCTTCCTGAATGATACACACCTGGGTGATAGTCAGGAGTCTATTTCATATGAACTCTAATTCTGGGTACCGCTGAGTAATACACACCTGGGATAGTGTCAGGAGTTTATTTGGTATGGACACTCATACAGAACCTGTTTGAATAATGCACACATGGCGAATAATAAGGATTCTATGTCATATGGCTACTCATTCAGACAAACAGTGAATAACGCACATGTGGAGTAATTAGAAGTCTGTTTCATATGCCCTCTTTCACAGCCTCACTGAATATTACACACTTGAGATATAGTCTGGAGTCTATTCTTTATGGCCATTCATTCAGAGAATCACTGAATAATGCACACCTGTGTAATAGTCAGAAGTCTCTTTTTGATGGCCACTCATTGAAAGCCTCACTAAATGTACACACCTGGGGAAAGAGTCAGGATTTACTTTTATCCCTCATTCAGAGTCTCACTAAATAATGCACACCTGTGGAATTGTCAGGAGAATTTTCATGTGGCCTCTCATTCAGAGTGTCACTGAATAATGTGCTGTAGTCAGGAGTCTATTTCATGTAGACACATATTCAGAGCCTCAGTGAATAAGACAGACCCTTGCTATAGTAAAGAATCTAATTAATATGGCCACATCTTCTGAGCCTCACTGAATAATACACACCTGGAGAATAATTTGGAGTCTATTTTCGATGGACATTCATTCAGAGCCTCGGTGAATAATGCACACCTGTG
This sequence comes from Saguinus midas, assembly GCA_021498475.1. Lineage (NCBI taxonomy): Eukaryota > Metazoa > Chordata > Mammalia > Primates > Cebidae > Saguinus > Saguinus midas. Next base: position 117,164,080 of record CM038400.1, on the reverse strand, counting down.
GAGTAGCCAGGAGTCCATTTCATTTGTACACTCATCCATAGCCTCAGTTTATAATATGCACGTGTGGATTAGTTGGGGTTCCATTTCATATAGCCACGGACTCGTAACCTCAGTGAATAATGCACAAATGTAAAGTACTCAGCAGTCTATTTCATATAGCCACTCATTCAGAGATTCACTGGATAATAAAAATATTTAAGATAGACAGCATCCTGTTTCATATGGTCACACAAGAAGAGCCTCACTGAGTAATACACACCTGGGGAAGAGTTAAGAGTCTACTTCATGTAGCCACTCATTTAGAGCCTCAGTGAATAATGCACACCTGTGGAATAGTCACTAGTCTATTTTATATGGCCACTCATTCAGAGCCTCAGTGAATAATGCACACCTGTGGAATAGTCACTAGTCTATTCCATATGCCCAAATATTCAAAGTCAGAGTCAATAATACACACCTGGGTGATAGTCAGGAGTCTATTTCATGTAGACACATATTCAGAGCCTCAGTGAATAATACACACCTGGGTGATAGTCAGGAGTCTATTTCATATAGCCACTCATTCAGAGATTCACTGAATAATACACACCTGGGTGATAGTCAGGAGTCTATTTCATGTAGACACATATTCAGAGCCTAACTGAATAACATACACCTTGGGAAATTATATCCAGAATTAGAGTTCATATGAAATAGACTCCTGACTATCACCCAGGTGTGTATCATTCAGGAAGGCACTTAATTCGTTGCTATCCTTAACAGCGTCCTGGTTACTCCATAGAAGTTCATTATTCACTGAGGCTCTGAATGAGTGGCCATATAAAATAGACACCTGACTATTGCTCCATTGTGAATTATTCAATAAGGTTCTAAATGAGTGGCTATATGAAATAGACTAGTGACTATTCCACAGGTGTGCATTATTCACTGAGGCTCTGAATGAGTGGCCATATAAAAATGCTCGACTATTACCCTGGTGTGCATTATTCACTGAGGCTCTAAATGAGTGGCTATATGAAATAGACTAGTGATTATTCCCCACATGTGCAGTATTCAAGAGGTTCTGTATGAGTGTCCATATCAAATAGTCTCCTGACTATTCCACAGGTGTGCATTACTTACAGAGACTCTGAATGTGTAGCCATTTGAAGTAGACCCTTGACTATTTCTGAGGGGAGTTTTATTCACAGAGGCCCTGAACGAGTGGCCATGTGAAAGAGATTCCTGACTTATCAGATATACATATTATTCACTAAAACACTGAAAGAGTGGCCTTATGAAATAGACCCATTTTACTCCACAGGTGTGCATTATTTTTTGACTCTCCAAACGAATCACCATATGAAATAGACTAGTGATTATTCCCCACATGTGCAGTATTCAAGAGGTTCTGTATGAGTGTCCATATCAAATAGTCTCCTGACTATCACACATGTGTGTATCATTCACGGAGCTGCTTAATTTGGGGCTACCTTAAATAGGGTCCTGACTACTCCACAGCTGTTTATTATGCACTGAAGCTCTGAATGAGAGGCCATATGAAATAGACTCCTTACTATTGCCCCATTGTGCATTATTCGGTAATGCTGTGATTGAGTGGCCATATGACCTGGACTCTGACTATTCCCAAGGTGTGTATTCTTCAGTGAGTTTCTGAATGAGTGACCACATAAAATAGACTCCTGACTCTATCCTCTTGACTATTTCTCAGCTCTGCATTTTCCACTGAGTCACTGGGTGAACGGTCATATCAAATAGTCTCCAGACTATTCCCCAGGTGTGCATTATTCAGTGAGTCTCTGAATAAGTGGCTATATATAATAGAATCCTGAGTATTTTCCAGATATATATGATTCTTCACTGAGGTTCTGAATAAGTGGCCATGTGAAATACACTCCTGACTTTTCCATAGGTCTGTATTATTCTGTGAGGCTCTGAATGAGTGGCCATATAAAATAGACTCCTGGCTACTCCACAGGTGTGCATTATTCACTGAGGCTCTAAATGAGTGGCTATATGAAATAGAATCCTGACTTTCCAAGGTGTATGTTATTCAGTTAGGCTCTGAATATGTGGCTATATGAAATAGAATTCTGACTACAATACAGGTGTTCTTATTCAATGAAGCTCTGAAATAGATGCCATATGTAATAGCGTCCTGAGTATTCCCCAGGTATGTATTATTCACTGAGGCTCTGAAACTTTGGCCATATGAAATTGTTTCCTGACTAGTCCACAGGTGTATTATTGACTCTGACTCTGAATATTTGGGCATATGGTATAGATTAGTTACTATTCCAAACGTGTGTATTACTCTCAGGCTTTAATTTTGTGGCTATATAAAATAGACTAGTGTCTATTCCACAGGTGTGCATTATTCACTGAGGCTGTAAATGAGAGGCTATATAAAGTAGACTCCTAACACTTCCCAGGTGTGTATTACTCAGTGAGGCTCTTCTTGTGTGACCATATAAAACAGGATGCTGTCTATCTTAAATATTTGTATTATTCAGTGAATCTCTGAATGAGTGGCTATATGAAATAGACTGCTGAGTACTTTACATTTGTGCATTATTCACTGAGGTTATGAGTCAGTGGCCATATGAAATGGAATCCTGACTAATCCACACGTGCATATTATCCACTGAGGCTATGAATGAGTGTCCAAATGAAATAGACTCCTGGCTACTCCACAGGTGTGCATTATTCACTGAGGCTCTGAATGAGTGGCCATAAAAATAGACTCCAAATTATTCTCCAGGTGTGTATTATTCAGTGAGGCTCAGAAGATGTGGCCATATTAATTAGATTCTTACTATATGGGTCTGTCTTATTCACTGAGGCTCTGAATATGTGTCTACATGAAATAGACTCCTGACTACACCACATTATTCAGTGACACTGAATGAGAGGCCACATGAAAAGTCTCCTGACTATTCCACAGGTGTGCATTATTTAGTGAGACTCTGAATGAGGGGATAAAAGTAAATCCTGACTATTTCCCTAGGTGTGTACATTTAGTGAGGCTCTGAATGAGTGGCCATAGGAAAGAGACTTCTGACTATTCCACAGGTGTGCATTATTCAGTGAATCTCTGAATGAGTGGCTATATGAAATAGACTGCTGAGTACTTTACATTTGTGCATTATTCACTGAGGTTATGAGTCAGTGGCCATATGACCTGGACTCTGACTATTCCACAGGTGTGCATTATTCACTGAGGCTCTGAATATGTGTCTACATGAAATAGACTCCTGGCTACTCCACAGGTGTGCATTATTCAAACAGGTTCTGTATGAGTGTCCATATCAAATAGTCTCCTGACTATTCCACAGGTGTGCATTATTCACTGAGGCTCTGAATGAGTGGCCATATGAAATAGACTGCTGAGTACTTTACATTTGTGCATTATTCACTGAGGCTCTGAATATGTGTCTACATGAAATAGACTCCTGACTACACCACATTATTCAGTGACACTGAATGAGAGGCCACATGAAAAGTCTCCTGACTATTCCACAGGTGTGCATTATTTAGTGAGACTCTGAATGAGGGATAAAAGTAAATCCTGACTATTTCCCAGGTGTGTACATTTAGTGAGGCTCTGAATGAGTGGCCATAGGAAAGAGACTTCTGACTATTCCACAGGTGTGCATTATTCAGTGATTCTCTGAATGAGTGGCCATAAAAATAGACTCAGACTATATCACAAGTGTGTAATATTCAGTGAGGCTGTGAAAGAGGGCCATATGAAACAGACTTCTAATTACTCCATGTGTGCATTATTCACTGTTTGTCTGAATGAGTAGCCATATGACATAGACTCCTCATTATTCTCCATGTGTGCATTATTCAAACAGGTTCTGTATGAGTGTCCATATCAAATAGTCTCCTGACTATTCCACAGGTGTGTATTACTCAGCGATACCCAGAATTAGAGTTCATATGAAATAGACTCCTGACTATCACCCAGGTGTGTATCATTCAGGAAGGCACTTAATCCGTGACTATCTTAAACAGCGTCCTGATTACTCCATAGAAGTTCATTATTCACTGAAACTTTGAATGAGAGGCCATATGAAATAGACTCCTCATTATTCTCCATGTGTGCATTATTCACTGAGGCTCTGAATATGTGTCTACATGAAATAGACTCCTGACTATCACCCAGGTGTGTATCATTCAGGGAGGCACAGAATGAGTGGCCATATAAAAATGCTCGACTATTACCCTGGTGTGCATTATTCACTGAGGCTCTAAATGAGTGGCTACATGAAGTAGACTCTTAACTCTTCCCCAGGTGTGTATTATTGAATGAGACTCTGACTATTCCACAGGTGTGTATTATTGAATGAGACTCTGACTATTCCACAGGTGTGCATTATTCAGTGATTCTCTGAATGAGTGGCCATATGAAATAGACTCCTCATTATTCTCCATGTGTGCATTATTCAGTGATTCTCTGAATGAGTGGCCATGTGAAAGAGATTCCTGACTTATCAGATATACATATTATTCACTGAAACACTGAAAGAGTGGCCTTATGAAATAGACCCATTTTACTCCACAGGTGTGCATTATTCAGTGATTCTCTGAATGAGTGGCCATATGAAATAGACTCCTCATTATTCTCCATGTGTGCATTATTCAAACAGGTTCTGTATGAGTGTCCATATCAAATAGTCTCCTGACTATTCCACAGGTGTGCATTATTCAAACAGGTTCTGTATGAGTGTCCATATCAAATAGTCTCCTGACTATTCCACAGGTGTGCATTATTCACTGAAACTTTGAATGAGAGGCCACATGAAAAGTCTCCTGACTATTCCACAGGTGTGCATTATTCAGTGATTCTCTGAATGAGTGGCCATAAAAATAGACTCCTGACTATCACCCAGGTGTGTATTATTCAGTGATTCTCTGAATGAGTGGCCATAGGAAAGAGACTTCTGACTATTCCACAGGTGTGCATTATTCAAACAGGTTCTGTATGAGTGTCCATATCAAATAGTCTCCTGACTATTCCACAGGTGTGCATTATTCAGTGATTCTCTGAATGAGTGGCCATATGAAATAGACTCCTCATTATTCTCCATGTGTGCATTATTCACTGTTTGTCTGAATGAGTAGCCATATGACATAGACTCCTCATTATTCTCCATGTGTGCATTATTCAAACAGGTTCTGTATGAGTGTCCATATCAAATAGTCTCCTGACTATTCCACAGGTGTGTATTACTCAGCGATACCCAGAATTAGAGTTCATATGAAATAGACTCCTGACTATCACCCAGGTGTGTATCATTCAGGAAGGCACTTAATTCGTGGCTATCTTAAACAGCGTCCTGATTACTCCATAGAAGTTCATTATTCACTGAAACTTTGAATGAGAGGCCATATAAAATAGACACCTGACTATTGCTCCATTGTGAATTATTCAATAAGGTTCTAAATGAGTGGCTATATGAAATAGACTCCTGACTATCACCCAGGTGTGTATCATTCAGGAGGCACAGAATGAGTGGCCATATAAAAATGCTCGACTATTACCCTGGTGTGCATTATTCACTGAGGCTCTGAATATGTGTCTACATGAAATAGACTCCTGACTATCACCCAGGTGTGTATTATTGAATGAGACTCTGACTAAGTGGGCATAAAAAGAGACTCTTGTGTATTGCCCAGGTGTGCATTATTCAGTGATTCTCTGAATGAGTGGCCATATGAAATAGACTCCTGACTATCACCCAGGTGTGTATTATTCAGTGATTCTCTGAATGAGTGGCCATGTGAAAGAGATTCCTGACTTATCAGATATACATATTATTCACTGAAACACTGAAAGAGTGGCCTTATGAAATAGACCCCATTTTACTCCACAGGTGTGCGTTATTTTTGACTCTCCAAACGAATCACCATATGAAATAGACTCCTCATTATTCTCCATGTGTGCATTATTCAAACAGGTTCTGTATGAGTGTCCATATCAAATAGTCTCCTGACTATTCCACAGGTGTGTATTACTCAGCGATACCCAGAATTAGAGTTCATATGAAATAGACTCCTGACTATCACCCAGGTGTGTATCATTCAGGAAGGCACTTAATTCGTGGCTATCTTAAACAGCGTCCTGATTACTCCATAGAAGTTCATTATTCACTGAGGCTCTGAATGAGTGGCCATATGAAATAGACTCCTCATTATTCTCCATGTGTGCATTATTCAGTGATTCTCTGAATGAGTGGCCATAAAAATAGACTCCAAATTATTCTCCAGGTGTGTATCATTCAGGAGGCACAGAATGAGTGGCCATATAAAAATGCTCGACTATTACCCTGGTGTGCATTATTCACTGAGGCTCTGAATATGTGTCTACATGAAATAGACTCCTCATTATTCTCCATGTGTGCATTATTCAAACAGGTTCTGTATGAGTGTCCATATCAAATAGTCTCCTGACTATTCCACAGGTGTGCATTATTCAAACAGGTTCTGTATGAGTGTCCATATCAAATAGTCTCCTGACTATTCCACAGGTGTGCATTACTTACAGAGACTCTGAACTCACTGGTCTGGGTGCCCTGTTAAACCGGCAATCTGAGATTTGAAGGGCAGATTGGCATGTCCATCTGATTGAACGGGACTTGGACAATGAGCCAGACCAGGAGTTTCCTGGGAAGCGTGATCTGAGCCGGGTAGGGCAGAGCACGATCCCAGTGCCCTATCGGCAGGCTCCTGGGGCGCCAGTGAGAGAGTCGACCTTTCAGCTTGGGGAGAGGAAGAGAGAGACGGACTCTGAGGCAGGGAGCTGGGTGATCGGGCTCGCGGGTCCCACGCTCACGGGACAAGCAGGGCGGCGACTGGAGGTGCTTGGGGCTGAGAGTTTTGTTGCCGGCATCTAGGACGGTGCAGCTGGTGAGGAGGGCGTCCATGTTGACGGCACCCACTTACCCAGGACTGCAGCCTGCCGCTTGCCGAGGCAACCTGCCATAACAGAGAGACTCCACCACAGCAAAAGTGGACCCTGAGCAGTCAGAGCCCGGCAGGCAAATAGTGAATAGACTGCCATCTAGTGGGCAGGACAGTGCAACAGATACTCATAAAGAAAGCCCCAACTCCCTGAGACAGAGCATCTAAGGGTGAAAAAAAGAGTGGTGTTTTATGAGTTCTATTGCAGCAGACATAAACAACCTCCCAACAACCCTGAATGAACAACGGAGCTCACAGCTCAGCACTGGAGCTCCTATAAAGCACAGACTGTCTCCTCAAGCAGCTCCCTGACCCCTGTATATCCAAGGAGTCACCCCAGAAAAGGACTAATCAGACTGACATTTGGCTGGCATCATTCTGGAACAAGGGCAGCAGAAGAAGAAACTGGTATCATCCTCATTGTTCTGCAGCTGCTGCAGGTATACCCCAGACAAGCAGGGCCTGGAGTGGACCTCAGCACTCATACAGCAGAGAGGATAGATCATTAGAGGAAAACTAAGTAACAGAAATACTTCATCATCAACAATCTCAGTGTCCACACAGAGACCCAATTGAAAAATCAGCAACTACTAAGACGACAGGCGGATAAATCCATAAAGATGGGAAGAAACCAGCAAAAAAGGAGGAAAACACCGAAACCAAAACACCTCACCTCCAAAAGGACCAAAACTCCTCACCAGCAAGGAACAAAGCTGGACGGAGAATGAATGTGACGAAATGACGGAATCAGACTTCAGAAAGTGGATAATGAGAAACTTCAGTGAGCTAAAGGAACATGTTCTAAACCAGTGCAAAGAAACTAAGAACCTTGAAAAAGATTTGAAAAAGATTCGAGGAATTGATAACAGAATGGACAACTTAGAGAGGAATATGAATGAATTGAAGGAGCTGAAAACACAACACGAGAACTTGTGAAGCATGCACAAGTTTCAACAGCCGAATTGACCAAGCAGAAGAAAGAATATCAGAAGTTGAAGATCAACTCAATGAAATAAAACGAGAAACCAAGATTAAAAAGCACAAAAAGGAATGAACAAAATTTCCAAGAAATGTGGGACTATGTGAAGAGACCCAACCTACGTTTGATAGGTGTACCAGAATGTGATGAAGAGAATGAATCCAAGCTGGAAAACACTCTTCAGGATATTATCCAGGAAAATTTCCCAACCTAGCAAGACAGGTCAATACTCAACTCCAGGAAATACAGAGAACACCACAAAGATACTCTGCAAGAAGAGCAACCCCAAGGCACATAATCGTCAGATTCACTAGGGTTGAAATGAAGGAGAAAATACTAAGGGCAGCCAGAGAGAAAGGTCAGGTCACCCACAAAGGGAAGCCCATCAGACTCACAGCAGATCTCTCGGCAGAGACTCTACAAGCCAGAAGAGAGTGGGGCCAATATTCAACATCCTTAAAGAAAAGAGCTTTCAACCCAGAATTTCATATCCAGCCAAACTGAGCTTCATAAGTGAAGGAAAATAAAATCCTTCACGAACAAGCAAGTACTCAGAGATTTTGTCACCACTAGGCCTGCTTTACAAGAGCTCCTGAAAGAGGCACCACATAGAAAGAAACAACCAGTTCCAGCCATCCTAAAAGCATACCAAATGCTAAAGACCATCAACAAAATGAAGAATGTACATGAACCAACGGGCAAAACAGCCAGCTAGCATCAAAATGGCAGTATCAAATTCACACATAACAATATTAACCCTGAATGTAAATGGGCTAAATGCACCAATCAAAAGACACAGACTGGCAAATTGGATAAAACCAAAACCCATCGGTGTGCTGTATCCAGGAAACCCACCTCACATGCAAAGATACACAAAGGCTCAAAATAAAGGGATGGAGGAAGATTTACCAAGCAAATGGAGAGCAAAAAGCAGGAGTTGCAATTTCATCTCTGATAAAATAGACTTTAAAGTAACAAAGATCAAAAGGACAAAGAAGGTCATTACATAATGGTAAAAGGATCGATACAACAAGAAGAGATAACGATTCTAAATATATATGGACCCAATGTAGGAGCACCCAGATATATAAGGCAAGTTCTTAATGACTTACAAAGAGACTTAGACTCCCACACAATAATAGTGGAGACTTTAACACTCCACTGTCAATAGCAGACAGATCAACCAGACAGAAAATTAACAAGGATATCCAGGACTTGAACTCAGACCTGGAACAAGCAAACCTGATAGACATTTACAGAACTCTCCACCCCAAATCCACAGAATATACATTCTTCTCAGCACCACATCACACCTACTCCAAAATTGACCACATAATTGGAAGTAAAGCACTCAGCAAATGCAAAACAACGGAAATCATAACAAACAGTCTCTCAGACCATAGTGCAATCAAGTTGAACTCAGAATTCAGAAAATAACTCAGAACCGCACAGCTTCATGGAAACTGAACAACTGGCTCTTGAATGTTGATTGATAAACAATGAAATGAAGGCAGAAATAAAGAAGTTCTTTGAAACCAACGAGAATGAAGACACAACGTACCAGAATCTCTGGGACACATTTAAAGCAGTCTGTAGAGGAAAATATATAGCAATAAGTGCCCACATGAGAAGAGTGGAGAGATCCAAAATTGACACCCTATCGTCAAAATTGAAAGAGCTAGAGGAGCAAGATCAAAAAGCTCAAAACCTAGCAAGACAAGAAATAACTAAGATCAGAGCAGAACTGAAGGAGATAGAGACAAGAAAACCCTTCAAAAATCAATAAATCTAAGAGCTGGTTTTTCGAAAAGATCAACAAAATAGACAGACCACTAGCCAGACTGATAAAAAGAAGAGAGAGAACAACCAAATAGATGCAATAAAACGATAAAGGGAAATCACCACAGATTCCACAGAAATTCAAACCATCATCAGAGAATACTACAAACAACTCTATGCACATAAACTAGTAAATCAGGAAGAAATGGATAAATTCCTGACGCCTGTGTCCTCCCAAGCCTAAACCAGGAGGAAGCAAACTATGAATAGACCAATAACAAGGTCTGAAGTTGAGGCAGCAATTAAGAGCCTACCACACAAAAAGCCCAGGTCCAGATGGGTTCACAGCTGAATTCTACCAGACACACAAAGAGGATCTGGTACCATTCCTTCTGAAACTATTCCAAATAATCCAAAAAGAGGGAACCCTTCCCAAATCATTTTATGAGACCAACATCATCCTGATACCAAAACCTGGCAGAGACTCAACAAGAAAAGAAAACTTCAGGCCAATATCCATGATGAACATAGATGCAAAATCTTCAATAAAATACTGGCAAACCGATTGCAACAGCACATTAAAAACTTATCCATCATGATCAAGTAGGATTCATCCTGGGATGCAAGGCTGGTTCAACATACGCAAGTCTATAAATGTAATTCACCACATAAACAGAAGCAAAACAAAACCACATGATTATCTCAATTGATGCAGAGAAGGCATTTGACAAAATTCAACAGCCCTTTATGCTAAAACCTCAATAAACTTGGTATTGATGGAACATATCTCAAAGTAATAAAAGCTATTTATGACAAACCAACAGCCAATATCATACTTAATGGGCAAAACTGGAAGCATTCCCTTTGAAATGGCACTAGACAAGGATGCCCTCTCTCACCACTTCTATTCAACATAGTACTGGAAGTTCTAGCCAGAGCAATCAGGCAAGAAAAAGAAATAAAGGGTATTCAAATAGGAAAGGTGGAAGCCAAATTGTCTCTATTTGCAGACGACATGATAGTATACCTAGAAGACCCCATCACCTCAGCCCAAAAGCTCCTGCAACTGATAAGCAACTTCAGCAAAGTCTCAGGATATAAAATCAATGTTCAAAAATCACAAGCATTCCTATACACCAATAACAGACTTAAAGAGAACCAAATCAAGAACGAACTGCCATTCACAATTGCTACAAAGAAAATAAAATACCTAGGAATACAACTCACTAGGAATGTAAGGGACCCTTTAAGGAAAACTACAAACAACTGCTCAACGAAATAAGAGAGGACACAAACAGATGGAGAAACATTCCATGTTCGTGGTTAGAAGAATCAATATCGTGAAAATGGCTATACTGCCCAAAGTAATTTACACAATCAATGCTATCCCCATCAAACTACCATTGAATTTCTTCACAGAACTGGAAAACCACCATGAATTTCATATGGAACCAAAAAGAGCCCGCATAGCCAAGTCAATTCTAAGCAAAAGAACACAGCGGAGGCATCACGCTACCAGACTTCAAACTATACTACAAGGCTACAGTAATCAAAACAGCATGGTACTGGTACCAAAACAGAGATATAGACCAATGGAACAGAACAGAGGCATCGGAGGCAACACAACATATCTACAACCATATTATCTTTGATAAACCAGACAAAACAGGCAATGGGGAAAGGATTCTATTTAATAAATGGTGTTGGGAAAACTGGCTAGCCATGTGCAGAAAGCAGAAACTGGACCCTTCCTGACACCTTACACTAAAATTAACTCCAGATGGATTAAAGACTTAAACGTAAGACCTGACACCATAAAAACCCTAGAAGAAAATCTAGGCAAAACCATTCAGGACATAGGAGTAGGCAAGGACTTCATGAACAAAACACCAAAAGCATTGGCAACAAAAGCCAAAATAGACAAATGGGACCTAATCAAACTCCACAGCTTCTGCACGGCAAAAGAAACAGTCACTAGAGTGAATCGGCAACCATCAGAATGGGAAAAAATCTTTGCAGTTTACACATCTGACAAAGGGCTGATATCCAGAATTTACAAAGAACTCAAACAGATTTACAGGAAAAATAAACAAGCCCATTCAAAATGGGCAAAGGATATGAACAGAAACTTTACAAAAGAAGACATACATGAGGCCAACAAACATATGAAAAGTGCTCATCATTGGTCATTAGAGAGATGCAAATCAAAACCACATTGAGATACCATCTCACGCCAGTTAGAATGGCGATCATTAAAAATCTGGAGACAGCAGATGCTGGAGAGGATGTGGAGAAATAGGAACACTCTTACACTGTTGGTGGGAGTGTAAATTAGTTCAACCATTGTGGAAGACAGTGTGGCGATTCCTCAGGGACCTAGAAATAGAAATTCCATTTGACCCAGCAATCCCATTACTGGGTATCTATCCAAAGGACTATAAATCGTTCTACTATAAGGACACATGCACACGAATGTTCATTGCAGCACTGTTTACAATAGCAAAGACCTGAACCAACCCAAATGCCCAACGATGATAGACTGGACTGGGAAAATGTGGCACATATACACCATGGAATATTATGCAGCAATCAAAATGATGAGTTTGTGTCCTTTGTAGGACATGGATGAATCTGAGAACATCATTCTCAGCAAACTGACACAAGAACAGAAAAGAAATACCGCATATACTCACTCATAGGTGGGTGAGAAAATGAGAACACATGGACACAGAGAGGCTCTACTATACACTGGGGACTGTTGGGGAATGGGGAGGGACAGCGGGGGGCTGGGGGATAGCCTGGGATGAATACCAAGTGGGTGAAGGGAGGAAGGCAGCAAACACACTGCCATGTGTGTACCTATGCAACTATCTTGCACGTTCTGCACATGTACCCCAAACCTATAATGCAATAAAATTAAAAAAAAAAATAAATAAAATCTGAAAAGGCTCTCACTGGTCATTAGAGAGATGCAAATCAAAACCACATTGAGATACCATCTCACGCCAGTTAGAATGGCGATCATTAAAAATCTGGAGACAGCAGATGCTGGAGAGGATGTGGAGAAATAGGAACACTCTTACACTGTTGGTGGGAGTGTAAATTAGTTCAACCATTGTGGAAGACAGTGTGGCGATTCCTCAGGGACCTAGAAATAGACCCATTTTACTCCACAGGTGTGCATTATTCACTGAGGCTCTGAATGAGTGGCCATGTGAAAGAGATTCCTGACTTATCAGATATACATATTATTCACTGAAACACTGAAAGAGTGGCCTTATGAAATAGACCCATTTTACTCCACAGGTGTGCATTATTCACTGAGGCTCTAAATGAGTGGCTACATGAAATAGACCCATTTTACTCCACAGGTGTGCATTATTCACTGAAACACTGAAAGAGTGGCCTTATGAAATAGACCCATTTTACTCCACAGGTGTGCATTATTCACTGAAACACTGAAAGAGTGGCCTTATGAAATAGACCCATTTTACTCCACAGGTGTGCATTATTCACTGAGGCTCTGAATGAGTGGCCATGTGAAAGAGATTCCTGACTTATCAGATATACATATTATTCACTAAAACACTGAAAGAGTGGCCTTATGAAATAGACCCATTTTACTCCACAGGTGTGCATTATTCACTGAAACACTGAAAGAGTGGCCTTATGAAATAGACCCATTTTACTCCACAGGTGTGTATTATTGAATGAGACTCTGACTAAGTGGGCATAAAAGAGACTCAGGTGTATTGCCCAGGTGTGCATTATTCACTGAAACACTGAAAGAGTGGCCTTATGAAATAGACCCATTTTACTCCACAGGTGTGCATTATTCACTGAGGCTCTGAATGAGTGGCCATGTGAAAGAGATTCCTGACTTATCAGATATACATATTATTCACTAAAACACTGAAAGAGTGGCCTTATGAAATAGACCCATTTTACTCCACAGGTGTGCATTATTCACTGAAACACTGAAAGAGTGGCCTTATGAAATAGACCCATTTTACTCCACAGGTGTGCATTATTCACTGAAACACTGAAAGAGTGGCCTTATGAAATAGACCCATTTTACTCCACAGGTGTGCATTATTCACTGAAACTTTGAATGAGAGGCCATATAAAATAGACACCTGACTATTGCTCCATTGTGAATTATTCAGTGATTCTCTGAATGAGTGGCCATATAAAATAGACACCTGACTATTGCTCCATTGTGAATTATTCAATAAGGTTCTAAATGAGTGGCTACATGAAATAGACCCATTTTACTCCACAGGTGTGCATTATTCACTGAAACACTGAAAGAGTGGCCTTATGAAATAGACCCATTTTACTCCACAGGTGTGCATTATTCACTGAAACACTGAAAGAGTGGCCTTATGAAATAGACCCATTTTACTCCACAGGTGTGCATTATTCACTGAAACACTGAAAGAGTGGCCTTATGAAATAGACCCATTTTACTCCACAGGTGTGCATTATTCACTGAAACACTGAAAGAGTGGCCTTATGAAATAGACCCATTTTACTCCACAGGTGTGCATTATTCACTGAAACACTGAAAGAGTGGCCTTATGAAATAGACCCATTTTACTCCACAGGTGTGCATTATTCACTGAGGCTCTGAATGAGTGGCCATGTGAAAGAGATTCCTGACTTATCAGATATACATATTATTCACTGAGGCTCTGAATGAGTGGCCATGTGAAAGAGATTCCTGACTTATCAGATATACATATTATTCACTGAAACACTGAAAGAGTGGCCTTATGAAATAGACCCATTTTACTCCACAGGTGTGCATTATTCACTGAAACACTGAAAGAGTGGCCTTATGAAATAGACCATTTTACTCCACAGGTGTGCATTATTCACTGAAACACTGAAAGAGTGGCCTTATGAAATAGACCCATTTTACTCCACAGGTGTGCATTATTCACTGAAACACTGAAAGAGTGGCCTTATGAAATAGACCCATTTTACTCCACAGGTGTGCATTATTCACTGAAACACTGAAAGAGTGGCCTTATGAAATAGACCCATTTTACTCCACAGGTGTGCATTATTCACTGAGGCTCTGAATGAGTGGCCATGTGAAAGAGATTCCTGACTTATCAGATATACATATTATTCACTGAAACACTGAAAGAGTGGCCTTATGAAATAGACCCATTTTACTCCACAGGTGTGCATTATTCACTGAAACACTGAAAGAGTGGCCTTATGAAATAGACCATTTTACTCCACAGGTGTGCATTATTCACTGAAACACTGAAAGAGTGGCCTTATGAAATAGACCCATTTTACTCCACAGGTGTGCATTATTCACTGAAACACTGAAAGAGTGGCCTTATGAAATAGACCCATTTTACTCCACAGGTGTGCATTATTCACTGAAACACTGAAAGAGTGGCCTTATGAAATAGACCCATTTTACTCCACAGGTGTGCATTATTCACTGAAACACTGAAAGAGTGGCCTTATGAAATAGACCCATTTTACTCCACAGGTGTGCATTATTCACTGAAACACTGAAAGAGTGGCCTTATGAAATAGACCCATTTTACTCCACAGGTGTGCATTATTCACTGAGGCTCTGAATGAGTGGCCATGTGAAAGAGATTCCTGACTTATCAGATATACATATTATTCACTAAAACACTGAAAGAGTGGCCTTATGAAATAGACCCATTTTACTCCACAGGTGTGCATTATTCACTGAAACACTGAAAGAGTGGCCTTATGAAATAGACCCATTTTACTCCACAGGTGTGCATTATTCACTGAAACACTGAAAGAGTGGCCTTATGAAATAGACCCATTTTACTCCACAGGTGTGCATTATTCACTGAAACACTGAAAGAGTGGCCTTATGAAATAGACCATTTTACTCCACAGGTGTGCATTATTCACTGAAACACTGAAAGAGTGGCCTTATGAAATAGACCCATTTTACTCCACAGGTGTGCATTATTCACTGAAACACTGAAAGAGTGGCCTTATGAAATAGACCCATTTTACTCCACAGGTGTGCATTATTCACTGAGGTTATGAGTCAGTGGCCATATAAAATAGACTAGTGACTATTCCACAGGTGTGCATTATTCACTGAGGTTATGAGTCAGTGGCCATATGACCTGGACTCTGACTATTCCCAAGGTGTGTATTCTTCAGTGAGTTTCTGAATGAGTGGCCATATGAAATAGACTGCTGAGTACTTTACATTTGTGCATTATTCACTGAGGCTCTGAATATGTGTCTACATGAAATAGACCCATTTTACTCCACAGGTGTGTATTATTGAATGAGACTCTGACTAAGTGGGCATAAAAGAGACTCAGGTGTATTGCCCAGGTGTGCATTATTCAGTGATTCTCTGAATGAGTGGCCATATGAAATAGACTGCTGAGTACTTTACATTTGTGCATTATTCACTGAGGCTCTGAATATGTGTCTACATGAAATAGACCCATTTTACTCCACAGGTGTGCATTATTCACTGAAACACTGAAAGAGTGGCCTTATGAAATAGACCCATTTTACTCCACAGGTGTGTATTATTCAGTGAATCTCTGAATGAGTGGCTATATGAAATAGACTGCTGAGTACTTTACATTTGTGCATTATTCACTGAGGTTATGAGTCAGTGGCCATATAAAATAGACACCTGACTATTGCTCCATTGTGAATTATTCAATAAGGTTCTAAATGAGTGGCTATATGAAATAGACTCCTTACTATTGCCCCATTGTGCATTATTCACTGAGGCTCTGAATGAGTGGCCATATAAAAATGCTCGACTATTACCCTGGTGTGCATTATTCACTGAGGCTCTAAATGAGTGGCTACATGAAGTAGACTTAACTCTTCCCAGGTGTGTATTATTGAATGAGACTCTGACTAAGTGGGCATAAAAGAGACTCAGGTGTATTGCCCAGGTGTGCATTACTTACAGAGACTCTGAATGTGTAGCCATTTGAAGTAGACCCTTGACTATTTCTGAGGGAGTATTATTCACAGAGGCCCTGAACGAGTGGCCATGTGAAAGAGATTCCTGACTTATCAGATATACATATTATTCACTGAAACACTGAAAGAGTGGCCTTATGAAATAGACCCATTTTACTCCACAGGTGCGTTATTTTTGACTCTCCAAATGAATCACCATATGAAATAGACTAGTGATTATTCCCACATGTGCAGTATTCAAGAGGTTCTGTATGAGTGTCCATATCAAATAGTCTCCTGACTATCACACATGTGTGTATCATTCAGGAGCTGCTTAATTTGGGGCTACCTTAAATAGGGTCCTGACTACTCCACAGCTGTTTATTATGCACTGAAGCTCTGAATGAGAGGCCACATGAAATAGACTCCTTAGTATTGCCCCATTGTGCATTATTTGGTAATGCTGTGATTGAGTGGCCATATGACCTGGACTCTGACTATTCCCAAGGTGTGTATTCTTCAGTGAGTTTCTGAATGAGTGACCACATAAAATAGACTCCTGACTCTATCCTCTTGACTATTTTCAGCTCTGCATTTTCCACTGAGTCACTGGGTGAACGGTCATATCAAATAGTCTCCTGACTATTCCACAGGTGTGCATTATTCAGTGAGTCTCTGAATAAGTGGCTATATATAATAGAATCCTGAGTATTCCCAGGTATGTATTATTCACTGAGGCTCTGAATGAGTGGCCATATGACCTGGACTCTGACTATTCCCAAGGTGTGTATTCTTCAGTGAGTTTCTGAATGAGTGACCACATAAAATAGACTCCTGGCTACTCCACAGGTGTGCATTATTCACTGAGGCTCTAAATGAGTGGCTATATGAAATAGAATCCTGACTTTCCCAAGGTGTATGTTATTCAGTTAGGCTCTGAATATGTGGCTATATGAAATAGAATTCTGACTACAATACAGGTGTTCTTATTCAATGAAGCTCTGAAATAGATGCCATATGTAATAGCGTCCTGAGTATTCCCCAGGTATGTATTATTCACTGAGGCTCTGAAACTTTGGCCATATGAAATTGTTTCCTGACTAGTCCACAGGTGTGTATTATTGACTCTGACTCTGAATATTTGGGCATATGGAATAGACTAGTGACTATTCCAAAGTTGTGTATTACTCACTCAGGCTTTGATTTTGTGGCCATATAAAATAGACTAGTGACTATTCCACAGGTGTGCATTATTCCTGAGGCTGTAAATGAGAGGCTATATAAAGTAGACTCCTAACACTTCCCAGGTGTGTATTACTCAGTGAGGCTCTTCTTGTGTGACCATATGAAACAGGATGCTGTCTATCTTAAATATTTGTATTATTCAGTGAATCTCTGAATGAGTGGCTATATGAAATAGACTGCTGAGTACTTTATATTTGTGCATTATTCACTGAGGTTATGAGTCAGTGGCCATATAAAATGGAATCCTGACTAATCCACACGTGCATATTATCCACTGTGGCTATGAATGAGTGTCCAAATGAAATAGACTCCTCATTATTCTCCATGTGTGCATTATTCACTGAGGCTCTGAATGAATGTCCATCGAAAATAGACTCCAAATTATTCTCCAGGTGTATTATTCAGTGAGGCTCAGAAGATGTGGCCATATTAATTAGATTCCTTACTATAAAAGGTCTGTCTTATTCACTGAGGCTCTGAATATGTGTCTACATGAAATAGACTCCTGACTACACCACATTATTCAGTGACACTGAATGAGAGGCCACATGAAAAGTCTCCTGACTATTCCACAGGTGTGCATTATTTAGTGAGACTCTGAATGAGGGATAAAGTAAATCCTGACTATTTCTTCAGGTGTGTACATTTAGTGAGGATCTCAATAAGTGGCCATAGAAAAGAGACTTCTGACTATTCCACCGGTGTGCATTATTCAGTGATTCTCTGAATGAGTGGCCATAAAAATAGACTCCAGACTATATCACAAGTGTGTAATATTCAGTGAGGCTGTGAAAGAGGGGCCATATGAAACAGACTTCTAATTACTCCACATGTGCATTATTCACTGTTTGTCTGAATGAGTAGCCATATGACATAGACTCCTCATTATTCTCCATGTGTGCATTATTCAAACAGGTTCTGTATGAGTGTCCATACCAAATAGACTCCTGACACTCCCCCAGGTGTGTATTACTCACAGATACCCAGAATTAGAGTTCATATGAAATAGACTCCTGACTATCACCCAGGTGTGTATCATTCAGGAAGGCACTTAATTTGTGGCTATCTTAAACAGCGTCCTGATTACTCCATAGAAGTTCATTATTCACTGAAACTTTGAATGAGAGGCCATATAAAATAGACACCTGACTATTGCTCCATTGTGAATTATTCAATAAGGTTCTAAATGAGTGGTAGTATGAAATAGAATCCTGAGGATTCCCAGGTGTGTATCATTCAGGAGGCACAGAATGAGTGGCCATATAAAAATGCTCGACTATTACCCTGGTGTGCATTATTCACTGAGGCTCTAAATGAGTGGCTACATGAAGTAGACTTAACTCTTCCCCAGGTGTGTATTATTGAATGAGACTCTGACTAAGTGGGCATAAAAAGAGACTGTGTATTGCCCAGGTGTGCATTACTTACAGAGACTCTGAATGTAGCCATTTGAAGTAGACCCTTGACTATTTCTGAGGGAAGTATTATTCACAGAGGCCCTGAAAGAGTGGCCATGTGAAAGGGATTCCTGACTTATCAGATATACATATTATTCACTGAAACACTGAAAGAGTGGCCTTATGAAATAGACCCATTTTACTCCACAGGTGTGTTATTTTTGACTCTCCAAATGAATCACCATATGAAATAGACTAGTGATTATTCCCACATGTGCACAGTATTCGAAGAGGTTCTGTATGACTGTCCATATCAAATAGTCTCCTGACTATCACACATATGAGTATCATTCACGGAGCTGATTAATTTGGGGCTACCTTAAATTGGGTCCTGACTACTTCACAGCTGTTTATTATGCACTGTAGCTATGAATGAGAGGCCATATGAAATAGACTTCTTACTATTACTGCATTGTGCATTATTCAGTAATGCTGTGATTGAATGGCCATATGACCTGGACCCTGACTCTTCCAAAGGTGTGCATTCTTCAGTGAGATTCTGAACCAGTGACCACATAAAATAGATGCCTGACTGTATCCTCTTGACTATTTCTCAACTGTGCATTTTCCACTGAGTCACTGGATGAACGGTCTTATCAAATATTCTCCACACTATTCCCCAGGTGTACTTTATTCAGTGAGTCTCTGAATAAGTGGCTATATGTAATAGAATCCTGAGCATTTTCCAGATATATATGCTTCTTCTCTGAGGTTATGAATAAGTGGCCATGTGAAATATGCTCCTGATATTTCCATAAGTCTGTATTATTCTGTGAGGCTCTGAATGAGTGGCCATAAAATAGACTCCTGGCTACTCCACAGGTGTGCATTATTCACTGAGGCTCTAAATGAGTGGCTATACGAAATAGAATCCTGACTTTCCCAAGGTGTATGTTATTCAGTTAGGCTCTGAATATGTGGCTATACAAAATAGAATTCTGACTACAATACAGGTGTTTCTTATTCAATGAAGCTCTGAAATAGATGCCATATGTAATAGCGTCCTGAGTATTCCCAGGTATGTATTATTCACTGAGGCTCTGAAACTTTGGCCATATGAAATTGTTTCTGACTAGTCCACAGGTGTGTATTATTGACTCTGACTCTGAATATTTGGGCATATGGAATAGACTAGTGACTATTCCAAAGTTGTGTATTACTCACTCAGGCTTTGATTTTGTGGCCATATAAAATAGACTAGTGTCTATTCCACACGTGTGCATTATTCCTGAGGCTGTAAATGAGAGGCTATATAAAGTAGACTCCTAACACTTCCCCAGGTGTGTATTACTCAGTGAGGCTCTTCTTGTGTGACCATATGAAACAGGATGCTGTCTATCTTAAATATTTGTATTATTCAGTGAATCTCTGAATGAGTGGCTATATGAAATAGACTGCTGAGTACTTTACATTTGTGCATTATTCACTGAGGTTATGAGTCAGTGGCCATATGAAATGGAATCCTGACTAATCCACACGTGCATATTATCCACTGAGGCTATGAATGAGTGTCCAAATGAAATAGACTCCTGGCTACTCCACAGGTGTGCATTATTCACTGAGGCTCTGAATGAATGTCCATCAAAATAGACTCAAATTATTCTCCAGGTGTGTATTATTCAGTGAGGCTCAGAAGATGTGGCCATATTAATTAGATTCCTTACTATAGCAAGGGTCTGTCTTATTCACTGAGGCTCTGAATATGTGTCTACATGAAATAGACTCCTGACTACACCACATTATTCAGTGACACTTTGAATGAGAGGCCACATGAAAAGTCTCCTGACTATTCCACAGGTGTGCATTATTTAGTGAGACTCTGAATGAGGGATAAAGTAAATCCTGACTATTTCCCCAGGTGTGCATTATTCACTGAGGCTCTGAATGAGTGGCCATATGAAATAGACTCCTGACTATTCCACAGGTGTGCATTATTCAGTGATTCTCTGAATGAGTGGCCATATAAAATAGACTCCTGACTATTCCACAGGTGTGCATTATTCACTGAGGCTCTGAATGAGTGGCCATATGAAACAGACTTCTAATTACTCCACATGTGTTATTCACTGTTTGTCTGAATGAGTAGCCATATGACATAGACTCCTCATTATTCTCCATGTGCATTATTCAAACAGGTTCTGTATGAGTGTCCATACCAAATAGACTCCTGACACTCCCCCAGGTGTGTATTACTCAGTGATACCCAGAATTAGAGTTCATATGAAATAGACTCCTGACTATCACCCAGGTGTGTATCATTCAGGAAGGCACTTAATTTGTGGCTATCTTAAACAGCATCCTGATTACTCCATAGAAGTTCATTATTCACTGAAACTTTGAATGAGAGGCCATATAAAATAGACACCTGACTATTGCTCCATTGTGAATTATTCAATAAGGTTCTAAATGAGTGGTAGTATAAAATAGAATCCTGAGGATTCCCCAGGTGTGTATCATTCAGCGAGGCACAGAATGAGTGGCCATATAAAAATGCTCGACTATTACCCTGGTGTGCATTATTCACTGAGGCTCTAAATGAGTGGCTACATGAAGTAGACTCTTAACTCTTCCCCAGGTGTGTATTATTGAATGAGACTCTGACTAAGTGGGCATAAAAGAGACTCTTATGTATTGCCCAGGTGTGCATTACTTACAGAGACTCTGAATGTGTAGCCATTTGAAGTAGACCCTTGACTATTTCTGATGGGAGTATTATTCAGAGGCCCTGAACGAGTGGCCATGTGAAAGAGATTTCTGACTTATCAGATATACATATTATTTACTGAAACACTGAAAGAGTGGCCTTATGAAATAGACCCATTTTACTCCACAGGTGTGCATTATTCAGTGATTCTCTGAATGAGTGGCCATATAAAATAGACTAGTGATTATTCCCACATGTGCAGTATTCGAAGAGGTTCTGTATGAGTGTCCATATCAAATAGTCTCCTGACTATCACACATGTGTGTATCATTCACAGAGCTGCTTAATTTGGGGCTACCTTAAATAGGGTCCTGACTACTCCACAGCTGTTTATTATGCACTGAAGCTCTGAATGAGAGGCCATATGAAATAGACTTTACTATTGCCCCATTGTGCATTATTTTAATGCTGTGATTGAGTGGCCATATGACCTGGACTCTGACTATTCCCAAGGTGTGTATTCTTCAGTGAGTTTCTGAATGAGTGACCACATAAAATAGACTCCTGACTCTATCCTCTTGACTATTTCTCAGCTGTGCATTTTCCACTGAGTCACTGGGTGAATGGTCATATCAAATAGTCTCCTGACTATTCCACAGGTGTGTATTATTCAGTGAATCTCTGAATGAGTGGCTATATGAAATAGAATCCTGAGTATTTTCCAGGTATGTATTATTCACTGAGGCTCTGAATGAGTGGCCATATGAAATAGACTAGTGACTATTCCACAGGTGTGCATTATTCACTGAGGCTCTGAATGAGTGGCCATATGAAATAGACTAGTGACTATTCCACAGGTGTGCATTATTCACTGAGGCTCTGAATGAGTGGCTATATGAAATAGAATTCTGACTACAATACAGGTGTTTCTTATTCAATGAAGCTCTGAAATAGATGCCATATGTAATAGTGTCCTCAGTATTTCCAGGTATGTATTATTCACTGAGGCTCTGAAACTTTGGCCATATGAAATTGTCTCTGACTAGTCCACAGGTGTGTATTATTGACTCTGACTCTGAATATTTGGGCATATGGAATAGACTAGTGACTATTCCACAGGTGTGCATTATTCACTGAGGCTCTGAATGAGTGGCCATATGAAATAGACTAGTGTCTATTCCACACGTGCATTATTCCTGAGGCTGTAAATGAGAGGCCATATAAAGTAGTTCCTAACACTTCCCAGGTGTGTATTACTCAGTGAGGCTCTTTGTGTGACCATATGAAACAGGATTCTGTCTATCTTAAATATTTGTATTATTCAGTGAATCTCTGAATGAGTGGCTATATGAAATAGACTGCTGAGTACTTATTTTGCATTATTCACTGAGGCTCTGAATGAGTGGCCATATGAAATGGAATCCTGACTAATCCACACGTGCATATTATCCACTGAGGCTATGAATGAGTGTCCATATCAAATAGTCTCCTGACTATTCCACAGGTGTGCATTATTCACTGAGGCTCTGAATGAATGTCCATCGAAAATAGACTCCAAATTATTCTCCAGGTGTGTATTATTCAGTGAGGCTCAGAATATGAATATTAATTAGATTCCTTACTATAGCAGGTCTCTTATTCACTGAGGCTCTGAATATGTGGCTATATGAAATAGACTCCTGACTATCACACATGTGTGTATTATTCAGTGAATCTCTGAATGAGTGTCCATATCAAATAGTCTCCTGACTATTCCACAGGTGTGCATTATTTAGTGAGACTCTGAATGAGGCTATATGAAATAGACTCCTGGCTACTCCACAGGTGTGCATTATTCACTGAGGCTCTGAATGAGTGGCCATATGAAACAGACTTCTGAATTTTTTCAAGATGGTTTAGAAACACCTCAGGATTGCAGCTCAGTGAAGGCCAGATGAGAGTCCTAGACTCAGACAACTTTGCCCACAGAATGAATATCCCAGGTGAGAGACATATGCCAGCAGTTGGTGTTTTGGTTTTCGCTGTTTGCCAGCACCACAGCACAGCAGCATGGCACAAAACTCACTGGTCTGTATGCCTTGTTAAACCGGCAATCGGAGATTTGAAGGACAGATTAACATGTATTATCTGAAACGGGACTTGACAATCAGCCAGACCAGGAGATTCCTGGTAAGCATGAGAGCCAGTGCAGTCCAGGGATATCTTATTCCAGTGCCCTATCAGCAGGCTACTAAGGCACGATTAACGCCAACCATTCAAATTAGAAAAAGAGAGAGAGAGAGAATGACTCTGAGTCAGGGAGCAAGGTGATTCTGCAGGTCATTATGGTACAAGCACGATTGAGGCACTCATGTTTGAGAGATTTTGTCACAGCTGAATCCAGGACTGTGCAGCCTGTGAGGGGCATATAAGAACACAATTCCCCTACTGAAGTACCGCCAGTGCTGATGCAATGCCATTGCCGAGGCAACCATCCATAACAGAAATCTCTGCCAGCAGGATGGAGCACAGCAGAACAGAGCACATGAAGCAGGCACTGTGCTACAAGGCAGAGCCCTGGCAGGAAAATAGTGAATAGACTACCTCCTAGCCTGGCAGGACAGTAAACAGATACCATATAAAAGTTCAACTACCTGAGACAGAGCATTTGAGGAAAAGCCAAAAGTGTTATTTCTGCAGCAGAAGATACAGGTGCCAACAACCCTGAGTGAACAAAGACTCACAGCTCAGCACTGGAGCTTCTATCACAAACCGTCTCCTCAAGCAACTCCTGACACCTGTATATCCAAAGAGTCACCCCAAAACGTACTAAACAAAGTTTTTGGCATCATTCTGACAAAGATAACAGAAAGAAACTGTAGCATCCTCACTGTCCTGCAGATGCTACAGGTACCTCAGTCTACCTGGAGGACATCAGCACTGGTACAGCAGAGGGCTAGATTAGAAGGAAAATTATAGTTTGAAGTCTGGTAGTGTGATCCTCTGTGTTCTTTTTGCTTAGAATTGACTTGGCTATGCTCGTTGGTTCCATGAAGTTCATGGTTATTTCCAGTTCTGTGAAGAAATTCAATGGTAGTTTGATGGGACATTGATTGTGTAAATTACCTTGGGCAGTATAGCCATTTTCACGATATTTAATCTTTCTAACCACGAACATGGAATGTTTCTCCATCTGTTTGTGTCCTCATTTCGTTGAGCAGTGGTTTGTATCTTGAAGAGGTCCCTTACTTGTGAGTTGTATTCTAGGTATTTTATTTTCTTTGTATGTGAATGGCAGTTCGTTTGATTTGGTTCTTTAAGTCTGTTATTGCGTAGAAAATGCTTGTGATTTTTGCACATTGATTTTATACCTGAGACGTTGCTGAAGTTGCTTATCAGTTTCAGGAGCTTTTGGGCTGAGGTGATGTCTTCTAGGTATACTATCATGTCGTCTGCAAAATAGAACTTCCACCTTCCTATTTGAATACCCTTCTTTTCTTGCCTGATTGCTCTCAGAACTTCCACTATGTTGAATGGGAGTGTAAATTAGTTCAACCATTGTCATTGTGGCGATTCCTCAGGGACCTAGAAATAGAAATTCCATTTGACCCAGCAATCCCATTACTGGGTATCTATCCAAAGGACTATAAATCGTTCTACTATAAGGAGAATGTTCATTGCAGCACTGTTTACAATAGCAAAGACCTGGAACCAACCCAAATGCCCAACGATGATAGACTGGACTGGGAAAATGTGGCACATATACACCATGGAATTTTATGCAGCAATCAAAAATGATGAGTTTGTGTCCTTTGTAAGGACATGGATGAATCTGGAGAACATCATTCTTAGCAAACTGACACAAGAACAGAAAAAGAAATACTGCATATACTCACTTATAGGTGGGTGAGAAAAATGAGAACACGTGGACACAGGGAGGCGGTCTACTATACACTGGGGACTGTTGGGGGGAATGGGGGAGGGACAGCAGCGGTGGGCTGGGGGGGATAGCCTGGGGTTGAATACCAAGTGTGGGTGAAGGGGAGGAAAGCAGCAAAGCACACTGCCATGTGTGTACCTATGCAACTAGCTTGCACGTTCTGCACATGTACCCCCAAACCTATAATGCAATAAAAATTAAAAAAAAAAAAGAAATAAGACTGGCAAAGTTTCTGAAAATACAGAAGGAAAAACCCTCAGAAATAAGATATATACTAGTGTTGGCTACAGCACCAACATGGCTACCAAAGTCATATTTAATTTCAATTTTGCTTAAAACTAGCTCCACTTGGGAACATGTCATGACTATGAAATAATCATTTCTTTCCAGGAGCAGACTTATTCAACCAAGATAAAACTTAAGTAGGATAGAGAGCTTAACAGAAATGAAGAGCTTAACAAATTCATTGGTACTGAGCCTGATTTTAATCCATTTTTTGATTTCACATTATTCAAACCATAACACTTGATCTCCAGTGAAATATGTTACAGAGGCTACCTAAATTATGCTAATGTTGTCCTGTAAAATATTGCGACTTTTGTAGAAGCTAATAAATATTCATATCTCATTTTGAAAAAAAAATGTTCAACTATTACCCTGGTGTGCATTATTCACTGAGGCTCTAAATGAATGGCTACATGAAGTAGACTCTTAACTCTTCCCCAGGTGTGTATTATTGAATGAGACTCTGACTACGTGGGCATAAAAAGAAGACTCTTGTGTTTTGCCCAGGTGTGCATTACTTACAGAGACTCTAAATGTGTAGCCATTTGAAGTAGACCCTTGACTATTTTTGAGGGGGGTATTATGCACAGATGCCCTGAACGAGTGGCCATGCGAAAGAGATTTTTGACTTATCAGATATACATATTATCTAATGAAACACTGAAAGAGTGGCCTTATGAAATAGATTCCATTTTACTCCACATGTGTGAGTTATTTTTGACTCTCCAAACGAATCACCATATGAAATAGACTAGTGATTATTCCCCACATGTGCAGTATTCGAAGAGGTTCTGTATGAGTGTCCATATCAAATAGTCTCCTGACTATCACATATGTGTATCATTCACGGAGCTGCTTAATTTGGGGCTACCTTAAATAGGGTCCTGACTACTCCACAGCTGTTTATTATGCACTGAAGCTCTGAATGAGAGGCCATATGAAATAGACTCCTTACTATTGCCCCATTGTGCATTATTTGGTAATGCTGTGATTGAGTGGCCATATGACCTGGACTCTGACTATTCCCAAGGTGTGTATTCTTCAGTGAGTTTCTGAACGAGTGACCACATAAAATAGACTCCTGACTCTATCCTCTTGACTATTTCTCAGCTCTGCATTTTCCACTGAGTCCCTGGGTGAACGGTCATATCAAATAGTCTCCAGACTATTCCTGAGGTGTGCATTATTCAGTGAGTCTCTGAATAAGTGGCTATATATAATAGAATCCTGAGTATTTTCCAGATATATGATTCTTCACTGAGGTTCTGAATAAGTGGCCATGTGAAATACACTCCTGACTTTTCCATAGGTCTGTATTATTCTGTGAGGCTCTGAATGAGTGGCCATAAAATAGAGACTCCAGGATACTCTTCAGGCATGCGTTTATACATTTGGCTCTAAATGAGTGGCTATACGAAATAGAATCCTGACTTTTTGCAAGGTGTATGTTATTCAGTTAGGCTCTGAATATGTGGCTATATAAAATAGAATTCTGACTACAATACAGGTGTTCCTTATTCAATGAAGCTCTGAAATAAATGCCATATGTAATAGCGTCCTGAGTATTCCCCAGGTATGTATTATTCACTGAGGCTCTGAAACTTTGGCCATATAAATTGTTTCCTGACTAGTCCACAGGTGTGTATTATTGACTCTGACTCTGAATATTTGGGCATATGGAATAGACTAGTGACTATTCCAAAGTTGTGTATTACTCACTCAGGCTTTGATTTTGTGGCCATATAAAATAGACTAGTGTCTATTCCACAAGTGTGCATTATTCCCTGAGGCTGTAAATGAGAGGCTATATAAAGTAGACTCCTAACACTTCCCCAGGTGTGTGTTACTCAGTGAGGCTCTTTTGTGTGACCATATGAAACAGGATGCTGTCTATCTTAAATATTTGTATTATTCAGTGAATCTCTGAATGAGTGGCTATATGAAATAGACTGCTGAGTACTTTACATTTGTGCATTATTCACTGAGGTTATGAGTCAGTGGCCATATGAAATGGAATCCTGACTAATCCACACGTGCATATTATCCACTGAAACTATAGATGAGTGTCCAAATGAAATAGACTCCTTGCTACTCCTCATTTGTGCATTATTCACCGAGGCTCTGAATGAATGTCCATCAGAAATAGACTCCAAATTATTCTCCAGGTGTGTATTATTCAGTGAGGCTCAGAAGATGTGGCCATATTAATTAGATTCCTTACTATAGCAAGGGTCTGTCTTATTCACTGAGGCTCTGAATATGTGTCTACATGAAATAGACTCCTGGCTACTCCACAGGTGTGCATTATTTAGTGAGACTCTGAATGAGAGGCCACATGAAAAGTCTCCTGACTATTCCACAGGTGTGCATTATTTAGTGAGACTCTGAATGAGGGATAAAGTAAATCCTGACTATTTCCCCAGGTGTGTACATTTAGTGAGGCTCTCAATGAGTGGCCATAGGAAAGAGACTTCTGACTATTCCACAGGTGTGCATTATTTAGTGAGACTCTGAATGAGGGGATAAAGTAAATCCTGACTATTTCCCCAGGTGTGTACATTTAGTGAGGCTCTCAATGAGTGGCCATAGGAAAGAGACTTCTGACTATTCCGCAGGTGTGCATTATTCAGTGATTCTCTGAATGAGTGGCCATAAAAATAGACTCCAGACTATATCACAAGTGTGTAATATTCAGTGAGGCTGTGAAAGAGGGCCATATGAAACAGACTTCTAATTACTCCACATGTGCGTTATTCACTGTTTGTCTGAATGAGTAGCCATATGACATAGACTCCTCATTATTCTCCATGTGTGCATTATTCAAACAGGTTCTGTATGAGTGTCCATACCAAATAGACTCCTGACACTCCCCAGGTGTGTATTACTCAGCGATACACAGAATTAGAGTTCATATGAAATAGACTCCTGACTATCACCCAGGTGTGTATCATTCAGGAAGGCACTTAATTCGTGGCTATCTTAAACAGCGTCCTGATTACTCCATAGAAGTTCATTATTCACTGAAACTTTGAATGAGAGGCAATATAAATAGACACCTAACTATTGCTCCATTATGAATTATTCAATAAGGTTCTAAATGAGTGGTAGTATGAAACAAAATATTGAGGATTCCCAGGTTTGTATCATTCAGGGAGGCACAGAATTAGTGGCCATATAAAAAATGCTTGACTATTACCTTGGTAATAGTCACTGAGGCTCTAAATGAATGGCTACATGAAGTAGACCCTTAACTCTTCCCCAGGTGTGTATTATTGAATGAGACTCTGACTATGTGGACATAAAAAGAAAACTTTTGTGTTTTGCCCAGTTGTGCATTACTTACAGAGACTCTATATGTGTAGCCATTTGAAGTAGACCCTTGACTATTTTTGAGGGAAGTATTATGCACAGATGCCCTGAATGAGTGGCCACGTGAAAGAGATTTTTGACTTATCAGATATACATATTATTTAATGAAACACTGAAAGAGTGTTCTTATAAAATAGATTCCATTTTACTCTACATGTGTGAGTTATTTTTTGACTATCTGAACACAATCGCCATATGAAATAGACTAGTGATTATTCCCCACATGCGCAGTATTCGAAGAGTTCTGTATGAGTGTCCATATCAAATAGTCTCCTGACTATCACATATATGTGTATCATTCACGGAGCTGCTTAATTTGGGGTTACCTTAAATAGGGTCCTGACTACTCCACAGCGGTTTATTACACACTTAATCTCTGAATGAGAGGCCATACGAAATAGACATTTTACTATTGCCCCATTGTGCATTATTTGGTAATGCTGTGATATACTGGCCATATGACCTGGACTCTTACTATTCCCCAGGTGTATATTCTTCAGTGAGTTTCTGAAAATGTGACCACATAAAATAGACTCCTGACTCTATTCTCTTGACTATTTCTCAAGTGTGCATTTTCCACTGAGTCACTGGGTGAAAGGTCACATCAAATAATCTTCAGATTATTCTTCATGTGTGCATTATTTGGTGGGTCTTTGAATAAGTGGCTATTTATAAAAGAATCCTGAGTATTTTCCAGATATATGTGATTTTTCTCTGTGTTTCAGAATAAGTGGCCATGTGAAATACACTCCTCATTTTTCCATAGGTCTGTATTATTCTGTGAGGCTCTGAATGAGTGGACATAAAATAGAGAAACCTGAATACTCCTCAGGCATGCGTTTTTATATTAAGCTCTAAATAAGTGGCTATACGAAATAGAATCCTGACTTTCCCAAAGGTGTATGTTAGTCAGTTAGGCTCTAAATATGTGGCTATATGAAATAGACTCCTGGCTACTCCACAGGTGTGTATTATTCAGTGAATCTCTGAATGAGAGGCCACATGAAAAAGTCTCCTGACTATTCCACAGGTGTGCATTATTCACTGAGGCTCTGAAACTTTGGCAATAAGAATTTTTTTTGACTTGTCTACAGGTGTGTATTATTGACTCTGACTCTGAATATTTGGTCATATGGAATAGATTAGTGACTATTCCAATGTTATGTATTACTCACTCAGTCTTTGATTTTGTGGCCATATAAAATAGACTAGTGTCTATTCCACACGTGTACATTATTCCCTGAGGCTGTAAATGAGAGTCTATATAAAGTAGACTCCTAACACTTCCCCAGGTGTGTATTACTCAGTGAGGCTCTACTTGTGTGACCATATAAAATAGGAGGCTGTCTATCTTAATTATTTGTATTACTCAGTGAATCTCTGAATAAGTGTATATATGAAATAGACTGCTGAGTAATTTACATTTGTGCATTATTCACTGAGGTTTCGAGTCAGTGGCTATATGAAATGGAATCCTGACTATTTCAAACCTGCATATTATCCACTGAAGCTATGAATGTGTGTCCAAATGAAATAGACTCCTGGCTACTCCACAGGTGTGCATTATTCACCAACGCTCTGAATGAATGTCCATCAAAAATAGACTTCAAATTAATATCCAAGTGTGTATTATTTAGTGAGGCTCAGAAGATTTGGCCATATTAATTAGATTCCTTACTATAGCAAGGGTTTGTTTTATTCACTGAGGCTCTGAATATGTGTCTACATAAAATAGACTCCTGACTACACCACGTTATTCAGTGACACTCCGAATGAGAGGCCACATGAAAAAGTCTCCTGACTATTCCACAGGTGTGCATTATTTAGTGAGACTCTGAATGACGGGAAAAGTTAATTCTGACTATTTCCCCAGGTGTGTACATTTAGTGAGGCTCTTAATGAGTGGCCATAGGAAAGACTTCTGACTATTCCGCAGGTGTGCATTATTCAGTGATTCTCTGAATGAGTGGCCATAAAGAATAGACTCCAGACTATATCACAAGTGGGTAATATTCAGTGAATTTGTGAAAGAGGGTCCATATAAAACCGACTTCTAATTACTCCACATGTGCGTTATTCACTGTTTGTCTGAATGAGTAGCTGTATGACATAGACTCCTCATTATTCTTCATGTGTGCATTATTCAAACAGCTTCTGTATGAGTGTCCATACCAAATAGACTCCTGACACTCCCCCAGGTGTGTATTACTCAGGGATTCCCAGAATTCGAGTTCATATGAAATATATTCCTGAATATCACCCAGGTGTTTATCATTCAGGAATGCACTTAATTCATGGATATCTTAAACAGCATCCTGATTACTCCATAGAAGTTTATTATTCACTGAAAATTTGAATGAGAGACCATATAAAATAGACACCTGACTATTGCTCCATTGTGAATTATTCAATAAGCTTCTAAATGAGTGGTAGTATAAAATAGAATCCTGAGGATTCCCCAGGTGTGTATCATTCAGGGAGGCACAGAATGAGTGGCCATATAAAAATGCTCGACTATTACCCTGGTGTGCATTATTCACTGAGGCTCTAAATGAGTGGCTACATGAAGTAGACTCTTAACTCTTCCCCAGGTGTGTATTATTGAATGAGACTCTGACTAATGGGGGAAAAAGAGACTCTTGTGTATTGCCCAGGTGTGCATTACTTACAGAGACACTGAATGTGTAGCCATTTGAAGTAGACCTTGACTATTTCTGAAAGTATTATTCACAGAGGCCCTGAACGAGTGGCCATGTGAAAGAGATTCCTGACTTATCAGATATACATTATTCACTGAAACACTGAAAGAGTGGCCTTATGAAATAGACCCATTTTACTCCACAGGTGTGTGTTATTTTTGATCCAAACGAATCACCATATGAAATAGACTAGTGTCTATTCCACACGTGTGCATTATTCAAACAGGTTCTGTATGAGTGTCCATATCAAATAGTCTCCTGACTATCACACATGTGTGTATTATTCAGAGCTGCTTAATTTGGGGCTACTTTAAATAAGGTCCTGACTACTCCACAGCTGTTTATTATGCACTGAAGCTCTGAATGATAGGCCATATGAAATAGACTCTTTACTATTGCCCCATTGTGCATTATTCATTAATGCTGTGATTGAGTGGCCATATGACCTGGACTCTGACTATTCCAAGGTGTGTATTCTTCAGTGAGTTTCTGAATGAGTGACCACATAAAATAGACTCCTGACGCTATCCTCTTGACTATTTTTCAGCTGTGCATTTTCCACTGAGTCACTGGGTGAATGGTCATATCAAATAGTCTCCAGACTATTCCCCAGGTGTGCATTATTCAGTGAGTCTCTGAATAAGTGGCTATATATAATAGACGTTTGACTATTGCTCCATTGTGTATTATTCAATAAGCTTCTAAATGAGTGGTAGTATAAAATAGAATCCTGAGGATTCCCCAGGTTTGTATCATTTAGGGAGGCACAGAATAAGTGGCCATATAAAAAATGCTCGACTATTATTCTGGTGTGCATTATTCACTAAGGCCCTAAATGAGTGGCTACATAATGTAGACTCTTAACTATTCCCCTGGTGTGTATTTTTTATGCCCACTCAGTGGGCATCAAAAAAAAACTCTTGTGTATTGCCCAGGTGTGCATTACTTACAGAGACACTGAATGTGTAGCCATTTCAAGTAGACACTTGACTATTTCTGAACAACTTATTATTCACATAGGCCCTGAACGAGTGGCCATGTGAAAGAGATTACTGACTTATCAGATATATATACACTATTCACTGAAACACTGAAAGAGTGCCTAATGAAATAGAGCCCATTTTACTCCA
Source organism: Saguinus midas (assembly GCA_021498475.1). NCBI lineage: Eukaryota > Metazoa > Chordata > Mammalia > Primates > Cebidae > Saguinus > Saguinus midas. Next base: position 117,130,651 of record CM038400.1, on the reverse strand, counting down.
CAGGTGTGCATTATTCACTGAAACTTTGAATGAGAGGCCATATGAAATAGACTAGTGAATATTCCCCACATGTGCAGTATTCGAAGAGTTTCTGTATGAGTGTCCATTTCAAATAGTCTCCTGACTATCATACATGTGTGTATCATTCACAGAGATGCTAAATTTGGGGCTACTTTAAATAGGGTCCTGATTAATCCACAGCTGTTTATTAGGCAGTAAAGCTCTGAATGAAAGGCCACATGAAATAGACTCCTTACTAATGCCCCATAGTGCATTATACTTTAATGCTGTGATTTAGTGGCCATATGACCTGGACTCTGACTATTTCCAAGGTGTGTATTCTTCAGTGACTTTCCGAATGAGTGACCACATAAAATAGACTCCTGACTATCCTCTTGACTATTTCTCAGCTGTGCATTTTCCACTGAGTCACTGGGTGAATGGTCATATCAAATAGTCTCCAGATTATTCCACAGGTGTGCGTTATTTAGTGAGTCTCTGAATAAGTGGCTATATATAATGGAATCCTGAGTATTTTTCCGACATATATGATTCTTCACTGAGGTTCTAAATAAGTTGCCATGTGAAATACATTTCTGACTTTTCCATAGTTCTGCATTATTCTGTGAGGCTCTGAATGAGTGGCCACAAAATAGAAACTCCTTAATACTCAGGTGTGAGTTTTTACATGAGGCTCTAAATAAGTGGCTATATAAAATAGAATTCTGACTACAATACAGGTGTTCCTTATTCAATGACGCTCTGAAATAGATGCCATATGTAATAGTGTCCTCAGTATTTACCAGGTATGTATTATTCATTGAGGCTCTGAAACTTTGGCCATATGAAACTGTCTCCTGACTAGTCCACAGGTGTGTATTATTGACTTTGACTCTGAATATTTGGGCATATGGAATAAACTAGTGACTATTCCAAAGCTGTGTATTCCTCACTCAGGCTTTGATTTTGTGGCCATATAAAATAGACTAGTGTCTATTCCACACGTGTGCATTATTCCCTGAGGCTGTAAATGAGAGGCCATATAAAGTAGTCTCCTAACACTTCCCTAGGTGTGTATTACTCAGTGAGGCTCTTCTTGTGTGACCATATGAAACAGGATGCTGTCTACCTTAAATATTTGTATTATTCAGTGAACTTCTGAATGAGAGGCTATATAAAATAGACTGCTGAGTACTTTACATTTGGGCATTATTTATTGACGTTATGAGTCAGTGGCCCTATAAAATGAAATCCTGGCTAATCCACACGTGCATATTATCTACTGAGGCTATGAATGAGTGTTCAAATAAAATAGACTCCTTGCTACTCCACAGGTGTGCATTATTCACCGAGGCTCTGAAGTAATGTCCATCGAAAATAGACTCCAAATTATTCTCCAGTTGTGTATTATTCAGTGAGGCTCAGAATATGTGGCCATATTAATTAGATTCCTTACTATAGCATTGGTCTGGCTTATTCACTGAGGCTCTGAATATGTGTCTTCATGAAATGAACTCCTGACTACACCACAATATTCAGTGACACTCCAAATGAGAGGCCACGTATAAAAGTCTCCTGACTTCCACAGGTGTGCATTATTTAGTGAGACTCTGAATGAGGGGATAATAGTAAATCCTGACTATTTCCTCAGGTGTGTATATTTACTGAGGATCTCAATGAGTGGCCATATGAAACAGACTTCTGAATTTTTTCAAGATGGCGCCATAGAAACACCTCAGGATTGCAGCTCTCAGTGAAGGCGCAGATGGTGAGTCCTTGCCGCATTCTCAGACGGAACTTTTGCCCACAGAATGGGAAAGTCCCAGGTGTAGGAGAGACACGGGATGCCAGCGCAGTTGGTGTTTTGGCTCGTCCGGCTGTTTTAGCCAGCACCACAGCACAGCAGCACCTGGCACAAAACTCACTGGTCTGTATGCCTTGTTAAACCGGCAATCGGAGATTTGGAAGGACAGATTAACATGTACATCTGATTAAACGGGACTTGGACAATCAGCCAGACCAGGAGATTCCTGGTAAGCATGATTTGAGCCAGTGCAGTGGGCAGTGGCACGGGATATCTTACTGATCATAGTGCCCTATCAGCAGGCTACTAAGGCACGAGTTAACGTCAACCATTCAAATTGGGGAGAAAAAGAGAGAGAGAGAGAGAGGATGGACTCTGAGTCAGGGAGCAAGGTGATTGGGCTCAGCAGGTCCCACCCTTATGGTGACAAGCAGGGGGGCGATTGGAGGCACTCATGTTTGAGAGATTTGCTGTGGGCACAGCTGAATCCAGGACGGTGCAGCCCGGTGGGGGAGGGGCATCCACCACTAAGAACACAATTCGCCCCTACTGAAGTACCGCCCAGTGCTGATGCAACATGCCATTGCCGAGGCAACCATCCATAACAGAAATACTCTGCCAGCAGGATGGAGCACACCACAGCAGAACAGAGCACCACGGAAGCAGGGCGGACCTGTGCTAGCAAGGCAGAGCCCTGGCAGGAAAATAGTGAATAGACTACCTCCTAGCCTGGCAGGACAGTGCAACAGATACTCATAAAGAAAGTTCCAACTACCTGAGACAGAGCATTTGAGGAAAAGCCAAAAGGGGGTGTTATAAGTTCTGCAGCAGAAGACGAAAATACAGGTGCCAACAACCCTGAGTGAACAACAGAGCTCACAGCTCAGCACTGGAGCTTCTATAAAGTACAAACCGTCTCCTCAAGCAACTCCCTGACACCTGTATATCCAAAGAGTCACCTCAAAAACGTACTAAACAAAGTGACATTTGGCGGGCATCATTCTGGGACAAAGATAACAGAAAAAGAAACTGGTAGCATCCCTCACTGTCCTGCAGATGCTACAGGTGTACCTCAGTCAAGCGGGACCTGGAGTGGACATCAGCACTGGTACAGCAGAGGGGCTAGATCATTAGAAGGAAAATTATAGTTTGAAGTCTGGTAGTGTGATGCCTCCCTCTGTGTTCTTTTTGCTTAGAATTGACTTGGCTATGCGAGCTCTCGTTTGGTTCCATATGAAGTTCATGGTGGTTATTTCCAGTTCTGTGAAGAAATTCAATGGTAGTTTGATGGGGATAGCATTGATTGTGTAAATTACCTTGGGCAGTATAGCCATTTTCACGATATTTAATCTTTCTAACCACGAACATGGAATGTTTCTCCATCTGTTTGTGTCCTCTCTTATTTCGTTGAGCAGTGGTTTGTAGTTTCCCTTGAAGAGGTCCCTTACGTTCCTTGTGAGTTGTATTCCTAGGTATTTTATTTTCTTTGTAGCAATTGTGAATGGCAGTTCGTTTTTGATTTGGTTCTCTTTAAGTCTGTTATTGGTGCGTAGAAATGCTTGTGATTTTTGCACATTGATTTTATATTCTGAGACGTTGCTGAAGTTGCTTATCAGTTTCAGGAGCTTTTGGGCTGAGGTGATGGGGTCTTCTAGGTATACTATCATGTCGTCTGCAAATAGAGACAATTTGGCTTCCACCTTTCCTATTTGAATACCCTTTATTTCTTTTTCTTGCCTGATTGCTCTGGCTAGAACTTCCGGTACTATGTTGAATAGGAGTGGTAAGAGAGGGCATCCTTGTCTAGTGCCGGATTTCAAAGGGAATGCTTCCAGTTTGTGCCCATTCATTATGATATTGGCTATTGGTTTGTCATAAATAGCTTTTATTACTTTGAGATATGTTCCATCAATACAAAGTTTATTGAGGGTTTTTAGCATAAAGGGCTGTTGAATTTTGTGAAATGCCGTCTCTGCATTGATTGAGATAATAATGTGATTTTTGTTTTTGCTTCTGTTTATGTGGTGAATTACATTTATAGACTTGTGTATGTTGAACCAGCCTTGCATCCCCAGGATTAATCCAACTTGATTATAATGGATAAGTTTTTTAATGTGCTGTTGCAATCGGTTTGCCAGTATTTTATTGAAGATTTTTGGATCTATGTTCATCATGGATATTGGCCTGAAGTTTTCTTTTCTTGTTGAGTCTCTGCTGGGTTTCAGTACCAGGATGATTTTGGTCTCATAAAATGATTTGGGAAGGGTTCCTTCTTTCTGAATTATTTGGAATAGTTTCAGAAGAAATGGTACTAGATCTTCCTTGTGTGTCTGGTAGAATTCAGCTGTCAACCCATACGGTCCTGGGCTTTTTTTGTGTGGTAGGCTCTTCATTGCTGCCTCAACATCAGACCTTGTTATTGGTCTATTCATAGTTTTGGCTTCCTCCTGGTTTAGGGTTGGATGGACACAGGCGTCCAGGAATTTATCCATTTCTTCCTGGTTTACTAGTTTATGTGCATAGAGTTGTTTGTAGTATTCTCTGATGATGGTTTGAATTTCTTTGGAATCTGTGGTGAGTTCCCCATTATTGTTTTTTATTGCGTCTATTTGGTTGTTCTCTCTTTTCTTTTTTATCAGTCTGGCTAGTGGTCTGTCTATTTTGTTGATCTTTTCGAAAAACAAGCTCATGTATTTATTGACTTTTTGAAGGGTTTTTCTTGTCTCTATCTCCTTCAGTTCTGCTCTGATCTTAGTTATTTCTTTTCTTCAGCTAGATTTTGACCTTTATAATCTTGGTCCTCTAGCTCTTTCAATTTTGATGGTAGGTTGTGCATTTCAAATCTCTCCGCTCTTCTCATGTGGGCATTTATTGGTATATATTTTCCTCTACAGACTGCTTTAAATGTGTCCCAGATATTCTGGTACGTTGTGTGTTCATTCTCGTTGGTTTCAAAGAACTTCTTTATTTCTGCCTTCATTTCATTGTTTATCCAAACAACATTCATGAGGCAGTTGTTCAGTTTCCATGAAGCTGTGTGGTTCTGAGTTATTTTCTAAATTCTGAGTTCCAACTTGATTGAACTATGGTCTGAGAGACGGTTTGCTATGATTTCAGTTGTTTTGCATTTGCTGAGGAGTGCTTTACTTCCAATTATGTGGTCAGTTTTTGAATAGGTGTGATGTGGTGCTGAGAAGAATGTTTATTCTCTGGATTTGGGGTGGAGAGTTCTGTAAATATCTATCAGGTTTGCTTGATCCTGGTCTGATTTCAAGTATTGGATATCCTTGTTAATTTTCTGTCTGGTTGATCTGTCTGATATAAAACACCATGGTACTGGTACCAAAACAGAGATATAGACCAATGGAACAGAACAGACGCATTAAAGGCAACACAACATATCTACAACTATGTAATCTGTGGTAAACCAGACAGAAACAAGCAATGGGGAAAGAATTCCCTGTTCAATAAATGGTGTTGGAAAAACTGGCTAGCCATGTGCAGAAAGCAGAAACTGGACCCTTTCCCGACGCCTTACACTAAAATTAACTCCAGATGTATTAAAGACTTAAACAGAAGACCTGACACCATAAAAACCCTGGAAAAAAATCTGGGCAAAATCATTCAGGACATAGGAGTAGGCAAGGACTTTATGACCAAAACACCAAAAGCATTGGCAACAAAAGCCAAAATAGACAAATGGGACCTAATCAAACTCCACAGCTTCTGCATGACAAAAGAAACAGTCAAAAGAGTGAATAGGCAACCATCAGAATGGGAAAATGTCTTTTCAGTTTACGCATCTGATAAAGGTCTGATATCCACAATTTACATAAGAACTAAAACAGATTAACAGAAAAAAAAACAAACAAGCCCATTCAAAAATGGGCAAAGGATATGAACAAACACTTTACAAAGGAAGACATACATGAGGTCAACAAACACATAAAAAAATGCTCATCATCATTGGTCATTAGAGAGATGCAAATCAAAAACACATTATGATACCATCTCACTCCAGTTAGAATGGCAATCATTAAAAAATCTGGAGACAACAGATGCTGGAGAGGATGTGGAGAAATAGAAATACTCTTCCTCTGTTGGTGGGAGTGTAAATTAGTTCAAGCATTGTGGAAGACAGTGTGGCAATTCCTCAAGGATCTAGAAATAGAAATTCCATTTGACCCAGCAATCCCATTACTGGGTATATATCCAAAGGACTATAAATCGTACTACTATAAGGACACATGCACACGAATGTTCATTGCAGCACAGTTTACAATAGCAAAGACCTAAAACCAAACCAAATGCCCATCGACGATAGACTGGACTTGGAAAATGTGGCACATATACACCACGGAATATTATACAGCAATCAAAAATGATGAGCTTGTGCCCTTTGTAAGAACATGGATGAATTTGGAGAACATCATTCTCAGCAAGCTGACACAAGAACAGAAAAGGAAATACCGCATATTCTCACTCATAGGCAGGTGAGAACAATGAGAACACATGGACACAAGTAGGGCGTCTACTACACACTGGGGTCTATTGGTGGGAAGTGAAAAGGGACAGCGGGGGGTGCTGGGGAGGGATAGCCTGGAGATAAATGCCAAGTGTGGGTGAAGTGGAGGAAGGCAGCAAAGCACACTGACATGTGTGTACCTATGCAACTATCTTGCACACCCTGCACATGTACCCCCAAACCTATAATGCAATAAAAATTTAGAAAATTTAAAAAAAAAGAAAAGGAAAATTAAGTAACAAAAATACTTCATCATCAACGATCTGGGCATACACTCAGAGACCTAATTAAAAAATCAGTAACTACTAAGACGACAGGTGGATAAATAAAAAAAAAAAATGAAAAGAAACCAGGGCAAAAAAAAAAAGAAAAGGAAAATTAAGTAACAAAATACTTCATCATCAACGATCTGGGCATACACTCAGAGACCTAATTAAAAAATCAGTAACTACTAAGACGACAGGTGGATAAATAAAAAAAAAAAATGAAAAGAAACCAGGGCAAAAAAAAAAAGAAAAGAAAAACACGCAACATCAAAATACCTCACCTCCTACAAAGACCAAAACTCCTCACCACCAAGGGAACAAAGCTGGATGGAGAATGAGTGTGATGAAATGAGGGAATCAGACTTCAGAAAGTGAATAATGAGAAACTTCAGTGAGCTAAAGGAACATGTTGTAAATGAATGCAAAAAAAAAACTAAGAACCTTGAAAACAGATTTGAAAAAAGATTCGAGGAAATGATAACAAGAATAGACAACTTAGAGAGGAATATGAATGAATTGAAGGAGCTGAAAAACACAACAGGAGAACATCGCGAAGCATGCACAAGTTTCAACAGCCAAATTGACCAAGCAGAAGAAAGAATATCAGAAGTCGAAGATAAACTCAATGAAATAAAACAAGAAACAAAGATTAGAGAAAAAAGCACCAAAAGGAATGAAGAAAATCTACAAGAAATGTGGGACTATGTGAACAGACCGAATCCATGTTTGATAGGTATACCCAAATGTGATGAAGAAAATGAATCCAAGCTAGAAAATACTCTTCAGCATATTATCCAGGAAAATTTCCACAACCTAAAAAGGCAGGTCAGTACTCAACTCCAGGAAATACAGAGAACACCACAAAGATACTTCACAAGAAGAGCAACCCCAAGGCACATAATGGTCAGATTCACCAGGGTTGAAATGAAGGAGAAAATACTAAGGGCAGCCAGAGAGAAAGGTCGAGTCACCCACAAATGGAAGCCAATCAGACTCACAGGAGATCTCTCAGCAGAGAATCTAAAAGCCAAAAAAGAATGAAAACCAATATTCAACATCCTTAAAAAAATAAACTTTCAATGCAGAATTTAATATCCAGCCAAACTGTGCTTCATAAGTGAAGGAAAAATGAAATTATTTGTGAACAAGCAAGTACTCAGAGATTTTGTCACCGCTAGGCCTGCTTTACAAGAGCTCCTGAAAGAGGCACTACACATAGAAAGAATCAACCAGTACCAGCAATCCTAAAAACATACCCAATGCTAAAGAGCATCAACAAAATGAAGAATCTACATGAACCAATGGGCAAAACAGCCAGCTAGCATCAAAATGGAAGTATCAAATTCACACATAACAATATTAACCGTAAATGTAAATGGGCTAAATGCACTAATCAAAAGACACAGACTGTCTAATTAAACAAAAAACCAAAACCCATCAATGTGCTGCATCCAGGAAACCCATCTTACACGCATAAATACACAAAGGCTCAAAATAAAGGGATGGAGGAAGATTTACCATGCAAATGGAGATCAAAAACAAAGCAGAAGTTGCAATTCTCGTCTCTGATAAAATAGACTTTAAAGCAACAAAGATCAAAAGAAACAAAATGGTCATTACATAATGGTAAAAGTATCAATACAACAAGAAAAGCTAAGAATTCTAAATATATATGGAGCCAATGCAGGAGCACCCAGATATATAAGGCAAGTTCTTAATGACTTACAAAGAGACTTAGACTCCCACACAATAATAGTGGGAGACTTTAACACTCCACTGTCAATAGCAGACAGATCAACCAGACAGAAAATTAACAAGGATATCCAGGACTTGAACTCAGACCTGGAACAAGCAAACCTGATAGAAATTTACAGAACTCTCCACCCCAAATCCACAGAATATACATTCTTCTCAGCACCACATCACACCTACTCCAAAATTGACCACATAATTGAAGTAAAGCACCTCAGCAAATGCAAAACAACTGAAATCATAACAAACAGTCTCTCAGACCATAGTGCAATCAAGGAACTCAGAATTCAGAAAATAACTCAGAACCACACAGCTTCATGGAAACTGAACAACTGGCTCTTGAATGTTGATTGATAAACAATGAAATGAAGGCAGAAATAAAGAAGTTCTTGAAACCAACGAGAATGAAGACACAACATACCAGAATCTCTGGGACACATTTAAAGCAGTCTGTAGAGGAAAATATATAGCAATAAGTGCCCACATGAGAAGAGTGGAGAGATCCAAAATTGACACCCTATCGTCAAAATTGAAAGAGCTAGAGGAGCAAGATCAAAAAGCTCAAAACCTAGCTGAAGACAAGAAATAACTAAGATCAGAGCAGAACTGAAGGAGATAGAGAAAGAAAAACCCTTTAAAAATCAATAAATCCAAGAGCTGGTTTTTGAAAAGATCAACAAAATAGACAGACCACTAGCCAGACTGATAAAAAGAAAAGAGAGAACAACCAAATAGATGCAATAAAAACGATAAAGGGAAATCACCACAGATTCCACAGAAATTCAAACCATCATCAGAGAATACTACAAACAACTCTATGCACATAAACTAGTAAACCAGGAAGAAATGGATAAATTCCTGACGCCTGTGTCCTCCCAAGCCTAAACCAGGAGGAAGCCAAAACTATGAATAGACCAATAACAAGGTCTGAAGTTGAGGCAGCAATTAAGAGCCTACCACACAAAAAAAGCCCAGGTCCAGATGGGTTCACAGCTGAATTCTACCAGACACACAAAGAGGATCTGGTACCATTCCTTCTGAAACTATTCCAAATAATCCAAAAGAGGGAACCCTTCCCAAATCATTTTATGAGACCAACATCATCCTGATACCAAAACCCGGCAGAGACTCAACAAGAAAAGAAAACTTCAGGCCAATATCCATGATGAACATAGATGCAAAATCTTCAATAAAATACTGGCAAACCGATTGCAACAGCACATTAAAAACTTATCCATCATGATCAAGTAGGATTCATCCTGGGATGCAAGGCTGGTTCAACATACGCAAGTCTATAAATGTAATTCACCACATAAACAGAAGCAAAACAAAACCACATGATTATCTCAATTGACTCAGAGAAGGCATTTGACAAAATTCAACAGCCCTTTATGCTAAAACCTCAATAAACTTGGTATTGATGGAACATATCTCAAAGTAATAAAAGCTATTTATGACAAACCAACAGCCAATATCATACTTAATGGGCAAAACTGGAAGCATTCCTTTGAAATTCAGCACTAGACAAGGATGCCTCTCTCACCACTCCTATTCAACATAGTACTGGAAGTTCTAGCCAGAGCAATCAGGCAAGAAAAGAAATAAAGGGTATTCAAATAGAAAGGTGGAAGCCAAATTGTCTCTATTTGCAGACGACATGATAGTATACCTAGAAGACCCCATCACCTCAGCCCAAAAGCTCCTGAAACTGATAAGCAACTTCAGCAAAGTCTCAGGATATAAAATCAATGTGCAAAAATCACAAGCATTCCTATACACCAATAACAGACTTAAAGAGAACCAAATCAAGAACGAACTGACATTCACAATTGCTACAAAGAAAATAAAATACCTAGGAATACAACTCACAAGGAATGTAAGGGACCTCTTTAAGGAAAACTACAAACCACTGCTCAACGAAATAAGAGAGGACACAAACAGATGGAGAAACATTCCATGTTCGTGGTTAGAAGAATCAATATCGTGAAATGGCTATACTGCCCAAAGTAATTTACACAATGCTATCCCCATCAAACTACCATTGAATTTCTTCACAGAACTGGAAAACCACCATGAACTTCATATGGAACCAAAAGATAGCCCGCATAGCCAAGTCAATTCTAAGCAAAAGAACACAGCGGAGGCATCACACTACCAGACTTCAAACTATACTACAAGGCTACAGTAATCACAACAGCATGGTACTGGTAAAACAGAGATATAGACCAATGGAACAGAACAGAGGCATCGGAGGCAACACAACATATCTACAACCATATTATCTTTGATAAACCAGACAAAAACAAGCAATGGGGAAAGGATTCTATTTAATAAATGGTGTTGGGAAAACTGGCTAGCCATGTGCAGAAAGCAGAAACTGGACCCCTTCCTGACACCTTACACTAAAATTAACTCCAGATGGATTAAAGACTTAAACATAAGACCTGGCACCATAAAAACCCTAGAAGAAAATCTAGGCAAAACCATTCAGGACATAGGAGTAGGCAAGGACTTCATGAAAAACACCAAAAGCATTGGCAACAAAAGCCAAAATAGACAAATGGGACCTAATCAACTCCACAGCTTTTGCATGGCAAAAGAAACAGTCACTAGAGTGAATGGCAACCATCAGAATGGGAAAAATCTTTTGCAGTTTATGCATCTGACAAAGGGCTGATATCCAGAATTTACAAAGAACTCAAACAGATTTACAGGAAAAATAAACAAGCCCATTCAAAATGGGCAAAGGATATGAACAGACACTTTACAAAAGAAGACATGAGGCCAACAAACACATGAAAAAGTGCTCATCATCACTGGTCATTAGAGAGATGCAAATCAAAACCACATTGAGATACCATCTCACGCCAGTTAGAATGGCGATCATTAAAAAATCTGGAGACAACAGATGCTGGAGAGGATGTGGAGAAATAGGAACACTCTTACACTGTTGGTGGGAGTGTAAATTAGTTCAACCATTGTGGAAGACAGTGGGGCGATTCCTCAAGAACCTAGAAAGTGAAATTCCGTTTGACTCAGCAATCCCATTACTGGGTATATATCCAAAGGACTATAAATTGTTCTACTATTAAAACACATGCACACGAATGTTCATTGCAGCACTATTTGCAATAGCAAAGACCTGGAACCAACCCAAATGCCCAACGATCATTGACTGGACTGGGAAAATGTGGCACATATATACCATGGAATATTATGCAGCAATCAAAAATGATGAGTTTGTGTCCTTTGTAAGAATATGGATGAATCTGGAGAACATCATTCTCAGCAACTGACACAGGAACAGAAAAGGAAATACTGCATATTCTTATTCATAGGCTGGTGAGAATAACGAGAACACGTGGACACAGGGAGGCGGTCTACAACACACTGGGGTCTATCGGGGGAAATGGGGGAGGGTCAGCGTGGGGAAGCTTGGGAGGGATAACCTGGGGAGAAATGTCAAGTGTGCATGAAGAATAAGAAATCATCAAAACACAGTGCCATGTGTGTACCTATGCAAATATCGTGCACATTCTGCACATGTACCCGAAAACTAAAAATGCAATAAAAATTTAAAATAAAAAAAAGAAAAGAAATGAAAGAAAAAAGAAACCTAAAAAAGAAAAATAGGGTCCTGAATGCTCCACAGCTGTTTATTACACACTAAAGCTGTGAATGAGAGGCCATAGGAAATAGACTCCTTACTATTTCCCCATTGTGCATTATTCAGTAATGCTGTGATTGAGTGGCCATATGACCTGGACTCTGACTGTTTCCAAGGTGTGTATTCTTCACTGAGTTTCTGAACGAGTGACCACATAAAATAGACTTCTGACTCTATTTTTTTTGACTATTTCTCAGCTGTGCATTTTCCACTGAATAGCTGGGTGAATGGTCCTATCAAATAGTCTCCAGACTATTCCCCAGGTATGCACTATTCAGTGAGTCTCTGAACAAGTGGCTCTATATAATAGAATCCTGAGTATTTTTCAGATATATATAATTCTTCACTGAGGTTCTGAATAAGTGGCCATGTGAAATACACTGCTGATTTTCCATAGGTCTGCATTATTCCGTGAGGCTCTGAATGAGTGTTCATAAAATAGAGACTCCTGAATACTCCACAGATGTGAGCTTTTACATTCGGCTCTAAATGAGTGGCTATACGAAATAGAATCCTGACTTTCCCCAAGGTGAATGTTATTCAGTTAGGCTCTAAATATGTGGCTTTATGAAATAGAATTCTGACTACAATACAGGTGTTTCTTATTCAATGTAGCTGTGAAATGGATGCCATATGTAAGAAGGTCCATTCTATTCCCAATGTATGTATTATTAATTGAGGCTCTGAAACTTTGGACATATAAAATTGTTTCCTGACTAGTCCACATGTGTGTATTATTGACTCTGACTCTGAAAATTTGAGCATATAGAATATACCAGTGACTATTCCAAAGTTGTGTATTACTCACTTAGGCTTTGATTTTGTGGCCAAATAAAATAAACTAGTGTCTATTCCACACGTGTGCATTATTCCCTCAGGCTGTAAATGAGAGGCTATATAAAATAAACTCCTAAAATTTCCCCAGGTGTGTATTACTCAGTGGGGCTCTTCTTGTGTGACCATATGAAACAGGATGCTGTCTATCTTAAATATTTGCACTATTCATTGAATCTCTGAATGAGTGGCTATATAAAATAGACTGCTGAGTACTTTACATTTCTGCTTTATTCACAGATGTTACGAGTCAGTGGCCATATAAAATGGAATCCTGACTAAATCACACGTGCATATTATGAAATGAGGCTATGAATGAGTGTCCAAATGTAATAGACTCCTGGCTACTCCACAGGTGTGCATTATTCACCGAGGTTCTGAATTAATGTCAATCTCAAATAGACTTTAAATTATTCTCCAGGTGTGTATTATTCAGTGAGGCTCAGAATATGTGGCCATATTAATTAGATTACTTATTATAGAAAGGGTGTGTCTTATTCACTGAGGCTCTGAATATGTGTCTACATGAAATAGACTCTAGAATACACAACATTATCAAGTGACACTTCGAATGAGAGGTCAAATAAAAAGTCTCCTGACTATTCCATAGGTGTGCATTATATTTTTTTAATTTTTATAACATTATAGGTTTTGGGGTACATGTGCAGAATGTGCAAGATAGTTGCATAGGTACACACATGGCAGTGTGTTTTGCTGCATTCCTCCCCTTCACCCACACTTGGCATTCATCCCCAGGCTATCCCCCCCAGCCCCCCCGCTGTCCCTCCCCATTCCCCAATAGTCCCCAGTGTATAGTAGTAGACCGCCCTCTGTGTCCATGTGTTCTCATTTTTCTCACCCACCTATGAGTGAGTATATGTGGTATTTCTATTTCTGTTCTTGTGTCAGTTTGCTGAGAATGATGTTCTCCAGATTCATCCATGTCCATACAAAGGACACAAACTCATCATTTTTGATTGCTGAATAATATTCCATGGTGTATATGTGCCACATTTTCCCAGTCCAGTCTATTATCGTTGGGCATTTGGGTTGGTTCCAGTTCTTTGCTCTTGTAAACAGTGCTGCAATCAACATTCATGTGCATGTGTCCTTATAGTAGAACGATTTATAGTCCTTGATAGATACCCAGTAATGGGATTGCTGGGTCAAATGGAATTTCTATTTCTAGGTCCCTGAGGAATCGCCACACTGTCTTCCACAATGGTTGAACTAATTTACACTCCCACCAACAGTGTAAGAGTGTTCCTATTTCTCCACATCCTCCAGCATCTGCTGTCTCCAGATTTTTAATGATCGCCATTCTAACTGGCGTGAGATGGTATCTCAATGTGGTTTTGATTTGCATCTCTAATGACCAGTGATGATGAGCACTTTTTCATATGTTTGTTGGCCTCATGTATGTCTTCTTTTGTAAAGTGTCTGTTCATATCCTTTGCCCATTTTTGAATGGGCTTGTTTGTTTTTTTTTCCTGTAAATCTGTTTGAGTTCTTTGTAAATTCTGGATATCAGCCCTTTGTCAGATGTGTAAACTGCAAAGATTTTTTCCCATTCTGATGGTTGCCGATTCACTCTAGTGACTGTTTCTTTTGCTGTGCAGAAGCTGTGGAGTTTGATTAGGTCCCATTTGTCTATTTTGGCTTTTGTTGCCAATGCTTTTGGTGTTTTGTTCATGAAGTCCTTGCCTACTCCTATGTCCTGAATGGTTTTGCCTAGATTTTCTTCTAGGGTTTTATGGTGTCAGGTCTTGTTTAAGTCTTTAATCCATCTGGAGTTAATTTTAGTGTAAGGTGTCAGGAAGGGGTCCAGTTTCTGCTTTCTGCACATGGCTAGCCAGTTTTCCCAACACCATTTATTAAATAGGGAATCATTTCCCATTGCTTGTTTTTGTCTGGTTTATCAAAGATAATATGGTTGTAGATATGTTGTGTTGCCTCCGATGCTTCTGTTCTGTTCCATTGGTCTATATCTCTGTTTTGGTACCAGTACCATGCTGTTTTGATTACTGTAGCCTTGTAGTATAGTTTGAAGTCTGGTAGTGTGATGCCTCCTGTGTTCTTTTGCTTAGAATTGACTTGGCTATGCGGGCTCTTTTTGGTTCCATATGAAATTCATGGTGGTTTTTTCCAGTTCTGTGAAGAAATTCAATGGTAGTTTGATGGGGATAGCATTGATTGTGTAAATTACTTTGGGCAGTATAGCCATTTTCACGATATTGATTCTTCCTAACCACGAACATGGAATGTTTCTCCATCTGTTTGTGTCCTCTTATTTCGTTGAGCAGTTGTTTGTAGTTTTCCTTAAAGAGGTCCCTTACATTCCTAGTGAGTTGTATTCCTAGGTATTTTATTTTCTTTGTAGCAATTGTGAATGGCAGTTCGTTCTTGATTTGGTTCTTTAAGTCTGTTATTGGTGTATAGGAATGCTTGTGATTTTTGAACATTGATTTTATATCCTGAGACTTTGCTGAAGTTGCTTATCAGTTGCAGGAGCTTTTGGGCTGAGGTGATGGGGTCTTCTAGGTATACTATCATGTCGTCTGCAAATAGAGACAATTTGGCTTCCACCTTTCCTATTTGAATACCCTTTATTTCTTTTTCTTGCCTGATTGCTCTGGCTAGAACTTCCAGTACTATGTTGAATAGAACTGGTGAGATGGTATCTCAATGTGGTTTTGATTTGCATCTCTAATGACCAGTGATGATGAGCACTTTTTCATATGTTTGTTGGCCTCATGTATGTCTTCTTTTGTAAAGTTTCTGTTCATATCCTTTGCCCATTTTTGAATGGGCTTGTTTGTTTTTTTCCTGTAAATCTGTTTGAGTTCTTTGTAAATTCTGGATATCAGCCCTTTGTCAGATGTGTAAACTGCAAAGATTTTTTCCCATTCTGATGGTTGCCGATTCACTCTAGTGACTGTTTCTTTGCCATGCAGAAGCTGTGGAGTTTGATTAGGTCCCATTTGTCTATTTTGGCTTTTGTTGCCAATGCTTTTGGTGTTTTGTCATGAAGTCCTTGCCTACTCCTATGTCCTGAATGGTTTTGCCTAGATTTTCTTCTAGGGTTTTATGGTGTCAGGTCTTATGTTTAAGTCTTTAATCCATCTGGAGTTAATTTTAGTGTAAGGTGTCAGGAAGGGGTCCAGTTTCTGCTTTCTGCACATGGCTAGCCAGTTTTCCCAACACCATTTATTAAATAGGAATCCTTTCCCATTGCTGTTTTTGTCTGGTTTATCAAAGATAATATGGTTGTAGATATGTTGTGTTGCCTCCGATGCCTCTGTTCTGTTCCATTGGTCTATATCTCTGTTTTGGTACCAGTACCATGCTGTTTTGATTACTGTAGCCTTGTAGTATAGTTTGAAGTCTGGTAGTGATGCCTCCCGCTGTGTTCTTTTGCTTAGAATTGACTTGGCTATGCGGGCTTTTTGGTTCCATATGAAATTCATGGTGGTTTTTCCAGTTCTGTGAAGAAATTCAATGGTAGTTTGATGGGGATAGCATTGATTGTGTAAATTACTTTGGGCAGTATAGCCATTTTCACGATATTGATTCTTCCTAACCACGAACATGGAATGTTTCTCCATCTGTTTGTGTCCTCTTATTTCGTTGAGCAGTTGTTTGTAGTTTTCCTTAAAGAGGTCCCTTACATTCCTTGTGAGTTGTATTCCTAGGTATTTTATTTTCTTTGTAGCAATTGTGAATGGCAGTTCGTTCTTGATTTGGTTCTCTTTAAGTCTGTTATTGGTGTATAGGAATGCTTGTGATTTTTGAACATTGATTTTATATCCTGAGACTTTGCTGAAGTTGCTTATCAGTTGCAGGAGCTTTTGGGCTGAGGTGATGGGGTCTTCTAGGTATACTATCATGTCGTCTGCAAATAGAGACAATTTGGCTTCCACCTTTCCTATTTGAATACCCTTTATTTCTTTTTCTTGCCTGATTGCTCTGGCTAGAACTTCCAGTACTATGTTGAATAGAAGTGGTGAGAGAGGGCATCCTTGTCTAGTGCCGATTTCAAAGGAATGCTTCCAGTTTTTGCCCATTAAGTATGATATTGGCTGTTGGTTTGTCATAAATAGCTTTTATTACTTTGAGATATGTTCCATCAATACCAAGTTTATTGAGGGTTTTAGCATAAAGGGCTGTTGAATTTTGTCAAATGCCTTCTGCATCAATTGAGATAATCATGTGGTTTTTGTTTTGCTTCTGTTTATGTGGTGAATTACATTTATAGACTTGTGTATGTTGAACCAGCCTTGCATCCCCGGATGAATCCTACTTGATCATGATGGATAAGTTTTTAATGTGCTGTTGCAATCGGTTTGCCAGTATTTTATTGAAGATTTTGCATCTATGTTCATCATGGATATTGGCCTGAAGTTTTCTTTTCTTGTTGAGTCTCTGCCAGGTTTTGGTATCAGGATGATGTTGGTCTCATAAAATGATTTGGGAAGGGTTCCTCTTTTGGATTATTTGGAATAGTTTCAGAAGGAATGGTACCAGATCCTCTTTGTGTGTCTGGTAGAATTCAGCTGTGAACCCATCTGGACCTGGGCTTTTTGTGTGGTAGGTTTAATTGCTGCCTCAACTTCAGACCTTGTTATTGGTCTATTCATAGTTTCGGCTTCCTCCTGGTTTAGGCTTGGGAGGACACAGGCGTCCAGGAATTTATCCATTTCTTCCTGATTTACTAGTTTATGTGCATAGAGTTGTTTGTAGTATTCTCTGATGATGGTTTGAATTTCTGTGGAATCTGTGGTGATTTCATTATCGTTTTTATTGCATCTATTTGGTTGTTCTCTTTCTTTTTATCAGTCTGGCTAGTGGTCTGTCTATTTTGTTGATCTTTTCAAAACCAGCTCTTAGATTTATTGATTTTTGAAGGGTTTTTCTTGTCTCTATCTCCTTCAGTTCTGCTCTGATCTTAGTTATTTCTTGTCTTCTAGGTTTTGAGCTTTTTGATCTTGCTCCTCTAGCTCTTTCAATTTTGACGATAGGGTGTCAATTTTGGATCTCTCCACTCTTCTCATGTGGGCACTTATTGCTATATATTTTCCTCTACAGACTGCTTTTAAATGTGTCCCAGAGATTCTGGTACGTTGTGTCTTCATTCTCGTTGGTTTCAAAGAACTTTTTATTTCTGCCTTCATTTCATTGTTTATCCAATCAACATTCAAGAGCCAGTTGTTCAGTTTCCATGAAGCTGTGCGTTCTGAGTTATTTTCTGAATTCTGAGTTCCAACTTGATTGCACTATGGTCTGAGAGACTGTTTGTTATGATTTCAGTTGTTTTGCATTTGCTGAGGAGTGCTTTACTTCCAATTATGTGGTCAATTTTGGAGTAGGTGTGATGTGGTGCTGAGAAGAATGTATATTCTGTGGATTTGGGGTGGAGAGTTCTGTAAATGTCTATCAGGTTTGCTTGTTCCAGGTCTGAGTTCAAGTCCTGGATATCCTTGTTAATTTTCTGTCTGGTTGATCTGTCTGCTATTGACAGTGGAGTGTTAAAGTCTCCCACTATTATTGTGTGGAGTCAAGTCTCTTTGTAAGTCATTAAGAACTTGCCTTATATATCTGGGTGCTTCTACATTGGGTCCATATATATTTAGAATCGTTAGCTCTTCTTGTTGTATCGATCCTTTTACCATTATGTAATTACATTCTTTGTCCCTTTTGATCTTTGTTGCTTTAAAGTCTATTTTATCAGAGATGAGAATTGCAACTCCTGCTTTTTTTGCTCTCCATTTGCTTGGTAAATCTTCCTCCATTCTTTTATTTTGAGCCTTTGTGTATCTTTGCGTGTGAGGTGGGTTTTCTGGATACAGCACACCGATGGGTTTTGGTTTTTTATCCAATTTGCCAGTCTGTGTCTTTTGATTGGTGCATTTAGTTCATTTACATTTAGGGTTAATATTGTTTTGTGTGAATTTCATACTGCCATTTTGATGCTAGCTAGCTGTTTAGCCTGTTGTTTCATGTAGATTCTTCATTTTTTGATGGTCATTAGCATTTGGTATGCTTTTAGGATGGCTGGAACTGGTTGTTTCTTTCTATGTGTAGTGCCTCTTTCAGGAGCTCTTGTAAAGCAGGCCTATTGGTGACAAAATCTTTGAGTACTTGCTTGTTCGTGAAGGATTTTATTTTTCCTTCACTTATGAAGCTAGTTTGGCCGGATATGAAATTCTGGGTTGAAAGTTCCTTTTCTTTAAGGATGTTGAATATTGGCCCCACTCTCTTCTGGCTTGTAGAGTCTCTGCCGAGAGATCTGCTGTGAGTCTGATGGGCTTCCCTTTGTGGGTGACCTGACCTTTCTCTGGCTGCCCTTAGTATTTTCTCCTTCATTTCAACCTTGGTGAATCTGATGATTGTTTGCCTTGGGGTTGCTCTTCCACATGTGCGTTATTCACTGTTTGTCTGAACGAGTAGCAGTATGACATAGTCTCCTCATTATTCTCCATGTGTGCATTGTTCAAACAGGTTCTGTATGAGTGTCCATACCAAATAGACTCCTGACTATCACCCAGGTGTGTATTACTCAGCGATACCCAGAATTAGAGTTCATATGAAATAGACTGCTGAGTACTTTACATTTGTGCATTATTCACTGTTTGTCTGAATGAGTAACCCTATGACATAGACTTCTCATTATTCTCCATGTGTGCATTATTCACTGAAACTTTGAATGAGAGGCCATATAAAATAGACACCTGACTATTGCTCCATTGTGTATTATTCAGTGAATCTCTGAATGAGTGGCCATATAAAATAGACTGCTGAGTACTTTACATTTGTGCATTATTCACTGTTTGTCTGAATGAGTAACCCTATGACATAGACTTCTCATTATTCTCCATGTGTGCATTATTCAAACAGGTTCTGTATGAGTTTCCATACCAAATAGACTCCTGACTATCACCCAGGTGTGTATTACTCAGTGAGGCTCTTCTTGTGTGACCATATGAAACAGGATGCTGTCTATCTTAAATATTTGTATTATTCAGTGAATCTCTGAATGAGTGGCTATATGAAATAGACTGCTGAGTACTTTACATTTGTGCATTATTCACTGAGGCTCTGAATGAGTGGCCATGTGAAAGAGATTCCTGACTTATCAGATATACATATTATTCACTGAGGCTCTGAATATGTGTCTACATGAAATAGACTCCTGGCTACTCCACAGGTGTGCATTATTCACCGAGGCTCTGAATGAATGTCCATTGAAAATAGACTCCAAATTATTCTCCAGGTGTGTATTATTCAGTGAGGCTCAGAAGATGTGGCCATATTAATTAGATTCCTTACTATAGCAAGGGTCTGTCTTATTCACTGAGGCTCTGAATATGTGTCTACATGAAATAGACTCCTGACTACACCACATTATTCAGTGACACTCCGAATGAGAGGCCACATGAAAAGTCTCCTGACTATTCCACAGGTGTGCATTATTTAGTGAGACTCTGAATGAGGAGATAAAAGTAAATCCTGACTATTTCCCCAGGTGTGTACATTTAGTGAGGCTCTCAATGAGTGGCCATAGAAAGAGACTTCTGACTATTCCACAGGTGTGCATTATTCAGTGATTCTCTGAATGAGTGGCCATAAAAATAGACTCCAGACTATATCACAAGTGTGTAATATTCAGTGAGGCTGTGAAAGAGGGGCCATATGAAACAGACTTCTAATTACTCCACATGTGCGTTATTCACTGTTTGTCTGAATGAGTAACCCTATGACATAGACTTCTCATTATTCTCCCTGTGTGCATTATTCAAACAGGTTCTGTATGAGTTTCCATACCAAATAGACTCCTGACACTCCCCCAGATGTGTATTACTCAGCGATACCCAGAATTAGAGTTCATATGAAATAGACTCCTGACTATCACCGAGGTTTGAATCATTCCTGAAGGCACTTAAGTTCATTATTCATTGAAACTTTGAATGAGAGGCCATATAAAATAGACACCTGACTATTGCTCCATTGTGTATTATTCAAAAATGTTCTAAAGGAGTGGTCATGTGAAATAGAATCCTGAGGATTCCCCAGGTGAGTATCATTCAGGAAGGCACAGAATGAGTGGCCATGTAAAAATGCTCGACTATTACCCTGGTGTGCATTATTCACTGAGGCTCTAAATGAGTGGCTACATGAAGTAGACTCTTAACTCTTTTCTGGGTGTGTATTATTGAAAGAGACTCTGACTGAGTGAGCATAAAAAGAGAGTCTTGTGTATTGCCCAGTGTTCATTTCTTACAGAGACTGTGAATGTGTATCCATTTTATGTAGACCCTTGACTATTTCTGAGGGTAGTATTATTCACAGAGGCCCTGAACTAGTGACCATGTGAAAGAGATTCCTGAGTTATCAGATATATATTATTCACTGAAAAAGTGAAAGAGTGGAATTATGAAATAGACCCCATTATACTCCACAGGTGTCCGTTATTTTTTTTACTCTCCAAACGAATCATCATATGAAATAGACTAGTGATTATTCCCCACATGTGAAGTATTTGAAAATGTTCTGTATGAGTGTCAATATCAAATATTCTCCTGACTATCACATGTGTGTATCATTCACAGAGCTGCTTTATTTGGGGCTACCTTAAATAGGATCCTGACTACTCCACAGCTGTTTATTATGCACTGAAGCTCTGAATGAAAGGCCACATAAAATAGATTCCTTCCTTTTGCCCCATAGTGCATTATTCAGTAATGCTGTGATTGAGTGGCCATATGACCTGGACTCTGACTATTCCCAAGTTGTGTATTCTTCAGTGAGTCTCTGAACAAGATACCACGTAAAATAGATCCCTGACTCTATCTTTTGACTACCTCTCAGCTGTGCAATTTTCACTGAGTCACTGGATGAATGGTCTCATCAAGTAGTCTCCAGACTATTCCCTAGGTGTGCATTATTTAGTGAGTCTCTGAATAAGTGGCTATATACAATATAATCTAAGTATTTTCCTGATATGTATAATTCTGCACTGAGGTTCTCAATGAGTGGCCATGTGAAATACAGTCCTGAATTTTCCATAGGTCTGTATTACTCTGTGAGGCTCTGAATAAGTGGCCATAAAATAGAGACTCCTGAATACTGCTCAGGTGTGCGTTTTTACATTCGGCTCTAAATTAGTGGCTATACGAAATAGAATCCTGACTTTCCCCAAGGTGTATATTATTCAGTTAGACTCTGAATATGTCTAGATGAAATAGAATTCTGACTACAATACAGGTGTTCCTTATTCAATAAAGCTCTAAAATAGATGCCATATGTAATCAATCATTCATTGCCTGCCTGAATGATACACACCTAAGGAATCATCAGGATTCTCTTTCATACTACCACTCATTCAGAGCCTAAATGAATAATTTACAACGGGGAAATAGTCAGGTGTCTATTTTATATGGCCTCTCCTTCTGAGCTTCAGTGAATAATGAACTTCTATGGAGTAGTCAGGACGCTGTTTAAGATAGCCACGAATTAATTGCCTCCCTGAATTCTACACACCTGGGTGATAGTTAGGAGTCTATTTCATATGAACTCTCATTCTGAGAATCACTGAATAATACACACCAGGGACAGTGTCAGGAGTCTATTTGTTATGAACACTCATCCAGAGCCTATTTCAATAATGCACACATCGAGAATAGTTAGGAGTCTATGTCATATGGCTACTCATTCTGACAATCAGTGAATAAAGCAGCCATGTGGAGTAATAAAAATTATGTTTTATATGGCCACTTTTTTACAGCCTCACTGAATATTACACACTTGTGATATAGTCTGGAGTCTATTTCTTATGGCCACTCATTCAGAGAAGCACTGAATAATGCACACCTGTGGAATAGTCAGAAGTCTCTTTTCTATGGCCACTCATTGAGAGCCTCACTAAATGTACACATCTGAGGAAATAGTCAAGACTCTGTTTTATACCCTCATTCAGAGTATCACTGAAAAATGCACACCTGTGGAATAGTGAAATAGTCAGAAGTCTTTTTCATGTGGCCTCTCATTCAGAGTGTCACTGAATAATGTGGAGTATTCAGGAGTTTGTTTCATGTAGACACATATTCAGAGCCTCAGTGAATAATACACTCCTGTGGGATAGTAAGGAATCTAATTAACATAGCAACATATTCTGATTCTCACTAAATAACACACACCTGGAGAATAATTTGGAGTCTATTTCCGATGGACATTCATTCAAAGCCTCGGTGAATAATGCACACCTGTGGGGTAGCCAGGAGTCTATTTCATTTGGACACTCATTCAGAGCCTCAGTGGATAAAATGCACCTTTGCAATAGTCAGGAGTCTATTTCATATGGCCACTGAGAGAATCAGTGAATAATGCACACATGAGAAAAACTCAGTGAATATTAGGAGTCTATTTCATATGACCACTCAGAGCCTCTGTGAATAATGCACACCACGGTAATATTCAGCATCCTGTTTCATATGTCCACTGATTCAGTATCTCACTGAATGATACAGACCTGGGGAATAGTCAGGATTCTATTCCATAAGACCACTCATTTAGAGCCTTACTGAATAATGCACAATGGGGCAATAGTCAAGAGTTTATTTTATACAGCATCTCATTCAGAGCTTCAGTGAATAATGAACACCTGTGGGGTAGTCAGGACCCTTTTTAAGATAGCCACAAATTAAGCACTTCACTGAATGATACACACCGAGGTGACAGTCAGGAGTCTATTTGATATGGACACTCATGCAGAACCTCTTTGAATAATGCACATGTGAAGAATAATCACTAGTCTCTTTCATATGGTGATTCCTTTAGAGAATCAATGAATAACAGACACCTGTGGAGTAAAATCGAGTCTATTTCATATGGCCACCCTTTCAGTGTTTCAGTGAATAATGTATATATCTGGAATAGCCAGAAATCTCATTCATATGGCCACTCTGTCAAAGCCTCAGTGAATAATACACCCCTGGGAAATAGTCAAGAATCTACTTCAAATTTCCACACATTGAGAGTCTCTGTATATAATGCACACCTGGGGAGTAGTCAGGAGTCCTTTCTTATGCTCACTTATTCAGTCTCATTCAATAATACACAACTGGGGAAGAGTTAAGAGTCTACTTCATATGGCCAATCAGTTAGAGCCTCAGTGAATAATTCACACCTGTGGAACAGACACTGGTCTGCTTTGTATGGCCACAAAATCAAAGCCTGAGTGAGTAATGCACAACTTTGGAATAGTGAGGAGTCCATTATATATTCCCACTTAACCAGTGTCTCAGTCAATAATACCCACCTTAGGAATAGTAAAGAATCCACTTTATCTAATCACTAACTCAAAACCTCATTAGATAATACACAACTGTGGAATAGTCAGAAGGCTATTTCACATGGCCAAACATTCAGAGCCTCAGTGACTAATGGATACTGGGGAATACTCAGGACACTATTACATATGGCCTCTCATTCAGAGTTTAACTGAATAATGAACACCTGGGGAAAAGTCAGCAATCTATTTCATAAAGACACTCTTTCAGAGCCAAACTAAAGATGCCCTCCTGCGAGTATTCAGGAGTCTCCTTCCTATGGCCACTGATTCAGAGCCTCATTGAATAATACATATCTATGGAAATGTCAGGAGTGTATTTCACATGGCCATTCATTTAGAGCCTCAGTGAATCATACATACCTGAGAAATACTCAGGAGTCTCTTTCTTATGGCCTCTCATTTAGAGACTCATGGAATAATGCACACCTGAGAAATAGTCTTGAGTCTATTTGATATGATGTTTCATTCACTGCCTCAGTGGAAAATGCATATGTGAGAAATAGTCAAGAGTCTATTTTATGTAGCCACTCACCCATACGCTTAGTAAGTAATACACACCTGGGGAATAGTCAGGAGACAATTTTATGTGGCCACTGATTCAGAAACTCAGTGAATGATACACACCTGTGGACTAGTTAGAATTTATGACATATGGCCACACAATCAGAGCATTATTGAATGATGCATAATTGGGAAATAGTCAGAATTCTATTTCATATGACTGTTGTTTAAGAGCCTTATTGAGTAATGCACATCTGGTCAGTAATCAAAGGCTATGGCATATGAACACTCATTCAGAGCCTCAGTGAATAATGCACACCTGTGGAGTAGCTATGAGTGTATTTCACACAGCCACTCATTCAGAGACTCAGTGAATAATACACACCTTTGGAATCGTCTGGATTCTATTCCATAGAACCACTCATTTAGATCCTTACTGAATAATGGACCATGGGGCAATTGTCAAGTGTTTAATTCATATGGCATCTCATTCAGAGCTTCAGGGAATAATGAAAATCTGTTGGGTAGTTAGGACCCTGTTTAAGATAGCAACAATCTAAACACCTCCCTGAATGATACACGTGGCTTACAGTCAGGAGTCAATTTGATATGGACACTCATGCAGAACCTCTTTGAATAATGCACATGTGAAGAATAATCTCTAGTCTCTTTTATATGGTGATACCTTTGCAGAATCAATGAATAACGGACACCTGTGGGGTAAAATCGAGTCTATTTTATATGGCCACCCTTTCAGTGTTTCAGTGAATAATGTATATATCTATAATAGCCAGGAATCTCTTTCATATGGCCACTCGTTCAGGGCCTCAGTGAATAATAAACCCTTGGGAAATAGTCAAGAATCTACTTCAAATGGCCAGACATTCAGAGTCTCTGCATATAATGCACACCTGGTGAATAGTCAGGAGTCTCTTTCTTATGCCCACTTATTCAGTCTCATTCAATAATACACACATGGGGAAGAGTTAAGAGTCTACATCTTATAGCCACTCAGTTAGAGCCTCAGTGAATAATTCACATCTGTGGAACAGACACTGGTCTATTTTGTATGGCCACAAAATCAACACCTGAGTGAGTAATGCACAGCTTTGGAATAGTGAGAAGTCAATTCCATATTCCCACTTAATCAGTGTCTCTAATAATACTCACCTTAGGAATATTAAAGAATCTACTTTATCTAATCACTAAATCAAAGCCTTATTAAATAACACACACCTGTGGAATAGTCAGGAGGCTATTTTATATGGCCAAACATTCAGAGCCTCAGTGACTAATGCATACTGGGGAATACTCAGGACACTCTTACATATGGCCCCTCATTCAGAGCTTAACTGCACTATGAACACTTGGTGGAAAATCAGGAATCAATTTCATAAAGACACTCTTCAGAACCCAACCCAAAGATCCCCTCCTGTGAGTATTCAGGAGTCTCCTTTCTATAGCCACTGATTCAGAGCCTCACTGAATAATACATATCTATGGAAATGTCAGGAGTGTATTTCACATGGCCATTCATTCAGAGACTCAGTGAATTATACATACCTGGGAAATACTCAGGGATCTATTTCATATGGCCACTCATTCAGAGACTCATGGAATAATGCACACCTGAGAAATAGTCTGGAGTCTATTTGATATGATCGTTCATTCAGTGCCTCAGTGGAAAATGCACACGTGAGAAATAGTCAAGAGGCTATTATATGTAGCCACTTATTCATACTCTTAGATAGTAATACACACCTGGGTAATAGTCAGGGGTCTATTGTATGTGGCCACTTATTCAGACACTCAGTGAATGATACACAAATGTGGACTAGTTAGAATTTATGACATATGGCCACTCAATCAGAACATTACTGAATGATGCACACCTGGAAATAGTCAGGATTCTATTTCATATGACCATTGTTTAAGAGCCTCATTGAGTAATGCACATCTGGTCAGTAATCAGGAGGCTATGTCATATGAACACTCATTCAGAGCCTCAGTGAATAATACACACCTGTAGAGTAGCCAGGAGTGTATTTCACACAGCCACTCATTCAGAGACTCAGTGAATAATACACACCTGTGGAATAGTCAGGATTCCGTTTCATATGGCCACTGACTCATACCTCAGTGAATAATGCACAAATGTACAGTACTCAGTAGTCTATTTCATATAGCCACTCATTCAGAGATTTACTGAATAATACATATATTTGGGATAGACAGCACCCCGTTTTGTATGATCACAAAAAAAGAACCTCACTGAGTACTACACACCTGGGGAAGTGTTAGCAGTCTTCTTTATATAGCCACTCATTTACAGCCTCCGCAAATAATTCACACCTGTGGAATAGACACTAGTATATTTTAAATGTCCACAAAACCAGTGCCTGAGTGAGTAATGCATAACTTTGGAATAGTCAGTAGTCTATTCCATATGCCCACATATACAAAGTCTGAGTCAATAACAAACACCTGGGGAATACTCAGCAGTCTGTTACCTATGGTCACTAACTCAAAGCCTCTTTAAATAATACACACCTGTGGACTAGTCAGGAGACTCTTTCATATGGCCAAAGTTTCAGAGCCTAAGTGAATAATGCATACCTGAAAATATTCAGAAACTCTAATTCATATGGCCTCTTTTGCAGAACTTCACTGAATAAGAAACACCTGTATTGTAGTAAGAATTCTATTTCATATAGCCACATATTCAGAGCCTCACTGAATAACATAGACCCCAGGGAATGTCAGAATTCTATTTTGTATAGCCACTCATTTATAGCCGAATCTAAAAATGCATGCCTGAGGAGTATTCAGGAGTCTCTTCCCTATGGCCACTCATTCAGAGCCTCATTGAATAATACAGACCTATGGAAAAATCAGGAGTGTATTTCACATGGCTACTCATTCACCACCTCAGTGAAGAATTATATATACCTGGGGAATACTCAGGACTCTATTTTATTTATTTATTTATTTATTTATTTATTTTGAGACAGAGTTTCACTTTTGTTACCCAGGCTAGAGTGTGATGGCGTGATCTCGGCTCACTGCAACCTCCGCCTCCTGAGTTCAAGCAATTCTCCTGCCTCAGCCTCCTGAGTAGCTGGGATTACAGGCATGCGCCACCATGCCCAGCTAATTTTTTCTATCTTTAGTAGAGACGGGGTTTCACCATTTTGACCAGGATAGTCTCGATCTTTTGACCTTGTGATCCACCCGCCTCGGCCTCCCAAAGTCCTGGGATTACAGGCTAGAGCCACCAAGCCTGGCCAGATTCTATTTTATATAGCCACTTATTCAGAGACTCACTGAATCATGCACACTTGAAAATAGTCTGGAGTCTATTTGATATGACCGTTCACCCAGTGCCTCAGTAGAAATTGCACAGATGAGAAATAGCCAAGAGGATATAGTCAGGAGTCTATTTTATATGGTCATTCATTCAGAAACTTGCTGAATAATACACACCTGGGAAATAATCAGAGTCCATGCCATATGGTCACTCAATCACAGCATTACCAAGCAATGCACAATGGGGCACTGGTCAGAAGTCAATTTTATATGGCCTCTCATTTAGAGCTTCAGTGCATAAAAAACAGCTCTGAAGAAGTCAGGATTCTATCAATGTTAGCCCCAAATTAAACACCTAACTGAATGATACACACATGAGTGATAGGAGAATATTTGATATGTACACTCATACAGAACCACTTCGAATACTGCACATGTGGGAAATAATCACTAGTCTATTTCATATGGTGATTTGTTTGGAGAATCAAGAAATAACGCACACCTGTGGAGTAAAATGGTGTCTATTTTATATGGCCACTCTTTCAGTGTTTCAGTGAATAATATGTATATCTGAATAGTCAGGAATCTCATTCATATGGCCACTCGTTCAGGGCCTCAGTGAATAATACACTTCTGGGATATAGTCAAGAGTCTACTTAAAATGGCTAAACATTCAGATTCTCTGGAAATAAAGCACACTAGGGCAATAGAGAGGAGTCTCTGCTTTTTTTGTTTTGTTTTGTTTTGTTTTGAGAGCTTTTTTATTTTAGTATAGGCTAAATATAAATGTTTGAAGACCTTACATAATCACTAACTATAGCTAATCCTCTCATAAAATTTTACAAAACATAGTTTTTGAGCTTAGTCAAAAACATTTGAT
Source organism: Saguinus midas (assembly GCA_021498475.1). Lineage (NCBI taxonomy): Eukaryota > Metazoa > Chordata > Mammalia > Primates > Cebidae > Saguinus > Saguinus midas. The sequence goes on along the minus strand of CM038400.1, from coordinate 117,101,769 downwards.
TTGAGCTATTATACCTTTTTTTATAAATTTTTATTGCATTTTAGATTTTGCAGTACATGTGCAGAACGTGCAAGATAGTTGCATAGGTACACACATGGCAGTGTGTTTTTCTGCCTTCCTCCCCTTAAACCACACTTGGCATTTCTCCCCAGGCTATCCCACCCCAGCTCACCTTACCATGTCCCTCCCCATTCCTTCCAATAGACCCCAGTGTGTAGTAGACCCCCTCACTGTGTCCATGTGTTCTCATGTTTCTCACTTACCTATGAGTGAGAATATGCGGTATTTCATTTTCTGTTCTTGTGTCAGTTTGCTGAGAATGATGTTCTCCAGATTCATCCATGTCCTTACAAAGGACACAAACTCATCATTTTTGATTGCTGCATAATATTCCATGGTATATATATGCCACATTTTCCAGTCCTGTCTATAAGCGATGGGCATTTGGTTTGGTTCCAGGTCTTTGCTATTGTAAACAGTGCTGCAATTAACATTCGTGTGCATGTGACCTTATAGTAGAAAAATTTACAATCCTTTGGATATATACCCAGTAATGGGATTGCTGGGTCAAATGGAATTTCTATTTCTAGGTCCTTGAGGAATCGCCACACTGTCTTTCACAATAGTTGAACTAATTTACACTCCCACCAACAGTGTAAGAGTGTTCCTCTTTCTCTACATCCTTTAGAGCATCTGCTGTCTCCAGATTTTCTAATAATCTCCATTCTAACTGGCATGAGATGGTATCTCAATGTGGTTTTGATTTGCATCTTCTAATGACCAGTGATGATCAGCATTTTTTTTATGTGTTTGTTGGCCTCATGTATGTCTTCTTTTGTAAAGTGACTCTTCATATTGTTTGCCCATTTTTGAATGGGCTTGCTTGTTTTTTTCCTGTAAATCTGTTTGAGTTCTTTGTAAATTCTGGATATTAGCCCTTTCTCAGATGCATAAACTGCAAAAATTTTTTCCCATTCTGATGGTTGCTGATTCACTCTAGTGACTGTTTCTCTTTCCGTGCAAAAGCTGTGGAGTTTGATAAGGTCCCATTTGTCTATTTTGGCTTTTGTGGCCAATGCTTTTGGTGTTTTGGTCATGAAGTCCTGGCCTACTCCTATGTCCTGAATGGTTTTGCCTAGATTTTCTTCCAGGGTTTTAATGGTGACAGGTTTTATGTTTAAGTCTTCAATCCATATGGAGTTAATTTTAGTGTAAGGTGTCAGGAAAGGGTCCAGTTTTTGCTTTCTGCACATGGCTAGCCAGTTTTCCCAACACCATTTATTAAACAGGGAATCCTTTCCCCATTGCTTGTTTTTGTCTGGTTTATCAAAGATAATATGGTTGTAGATATGTTGTGTTGCCTCCGATGCTTCTGTTCTGTTCCATTGGTCTATATCTGTTTTGGTACCAGTACCATGCTCTTTTGATTACTGTAGCCTTGTAGTATAGTTTGAAGTCTGGTAGTGTGATGCCTCCCACTGTGTTCTTTTTGCTTAGAATTGACTTGGCTATGCGGGCTCACTTTTTGTTCCATATGAAGTTCATTGTGTTTTTTCCAGTTCTGTGAAGAAATTCAATGGAAGTTTGATGGGGAGAGCATTGATTTTGTAAATTACTTTGGGCAGTATAGCCATTTTCACGATATTGATTCTTACTAACCACGAGCATGGAATGTTTCTCCATCTGTTTGTGTCCTCTCTTATTTCGTTGAGCAGTTGTTTGTAGTTTTCCTTAAAGAGTTCCTTTACATACCCTGTGAGTTGTATTTCTAGGTATTTTGTTTTCTTTTTTGCAATTGTGAATGGCAGTTCGTTCTTGATTTGGTTCTCTTTAAGTCTGTTGTTGTTGTATAGGAATGCTTGTAATTTTTGCACATTGATTTTATATCCTGAGAGTTTGCTGAAGTTGTTTATCAGTTTCAGGAGTTTTTGGGCTGAGGTGATGGGGTCTTCTAGGTATAATATCTTGTCGTCTGCAAATAGACACAATTTGGCTTCTACTTTTCCTATTTGAATATGCGGTTTTTTTAAATTTTTATTGCATTATAGGTTTGGGGGTACATGTGCAGAACGTGCAAGATAGTTGCATAGGTACACAAATGGCAGTGTGCTTTGCTGCCTTCCTCCCCTTCTCCCACACTTGGTAGTCATCCGCAGGTCATCCCCACCAGCCACTTCCTGCTGTCCCTCCCCAATTCCTCCCAACAGTCCCCAGTGTATACTATACCACCTCTCTGTGTCCATGTGTTCTCATTTTTCTCACCCACCTATGAGTGAGTATATGCGGTATTTCTTTTTCTGTTCTTGTGTCAGCTTGCTGAGAATGATGTTCTCCAGATTCATCCATGTCCCTACAATGGACACAAACTCATCATTTTTGATTGCTGCATAATATTCCATGGTGTATATGTGCCACATATTCCCAGTCCAGTCTATCATCGTTGGGCATTTGGGTTGGTTCCGGGTCCTTGCTATTGTAAATAGTGCTGCAATGAACATTCGTGTGCATGTGTCCTTAGAGTAGAACGATTTATACTCCTTTGGATAGATACCCAGTAATGGGATTGCTGGGTCAAATGGAATTTCTATTTCCAGGTCCCTGAGGAATTGCCACACTGTCTTCCACAATGGTTGAACTAATTTACACTCCCACCAACAGTGTAAGAGTGTTCCTATTTCTCCACATCCTCTCCAGCATTTGCTGTCTCCAGATTTTTTAATGATCGCCATTCTAACTGGCGTGAGATGGTATCTCAATGTGGTTTTGATTTGCATCTCTCTAATGACCAATGATGATGAGCACTTTTTCATATGTTTGTTGGCCTCATGTATGTCTTCTTTTGTAAAGTTCTGTTCATATCTTTTGTCCATTTTTGAATGGGCTTCTTTGTTTTTTTCCTGTAAATCTGTTTGATTTCTTTGTAAATTCTGGATATTAGCCCTTTCTCAGATGCATAAACTGCAAAAATTTTTTCCCATTCTGATGGTTGCTGATTCACTCTAGTGACTATTTCTTTTGCCATGCAAAAGCTGTAGAGTTTGATTAGGTCCCATTTGTCTATTTTGGCTTTTGTTGCCAATGCTTTTGGTGTTTTGGTCATGAAGTCCTTGCCTACACCTATGTCCTGAATGGTTTTGCCTAGATTTTCTTCCAGGGTTTTTATGCTGTCAGGTTTTATGTTTAAGTCTTTAATCTACCTGGAGTTAATTTTAGTGTAAGGTGTCAGGAAAGGGTCCAGTTTTGCTTTCTGCACATGGCTAGCCAGTTTTCCCAACACCATTTATTAAACAGGGAATCCTTTCCCCATTGCTTGTTTTTGTCTGGTTTATCAAAGATAATATGGTTGTAGATATGTTGTGTTGCCTCCGATGCTTCTGTTCTGTTCCATTGGTCTATATCTGTTTTGGTACCAGTACCATGCTCTTTTGATTACTGTAGCCTTGTAGTATAGTTTGAAGTCTGGTAGTGTGATGCCTCCCACTGTGTTCTTTTTGCTTAGAATTGACTTGGCTATGCGGGCTCACTTTTTGTTCCATATGAAGTTCATTGTGTTTTTTCCAGTTCTGTGAAGAAATTCAATGGAAGTTTGATGGGGAGAGCATTGATTTTGTAAATTACTTTGGGCAGTATAGCCATTTTCACGATATTGATTCTTACTAACCACGAGCATGGAATGTTTCTCCATCTGTTTGTGTCCTCTCTTATTTCGTTGAGCAGTGGTTTGTAGTTTTCCTTAAAGAGTTCCTTTACATACCCTGTGAGTTGTATTCTAGGTATTTTGTTTTCTTTTTGCAATTGTGAATGGCAGTTCGTTCTTGATTTGGTTCTCTTTAAGTCTGTTGTTGTTGTATAGGAATGCTTGTAATTTTTGCACATTGATTTTATATCCTGAGAGTTTGCTGAAGTTGTTTATCAGTTTCAGGAGTTTTTGGGCTGAGGTGATGGGGTCTTCTAGGTATAATATCTTGTCGTCTGCAAATAGACACAATTTGGCTTCTACTTTTCCTATTTGAATATGCGGTTTTTTTAAATTTTTATTGCATTATAGGTTTGGGGTACATGTGCAGAACGTGCAAGATAGTTGCATAGGTACACAAATGGCAGTGTGCTTTGCTGCCTTCCTCCCTTCACCCACACTTGGTAGTCATCCGCAGGTCATCCCCACCAGCCACTTCCTGCTGTCCCTCCCCAATTCCTCCCAACAGTCCCCAGTGTATACTATACCACCTCTCTGTGTCCATGTGTTCTCATTTTTCTCACCCACCTATGAGTGAGTATATGTATTTCTTTTTCTGTTCTTGTGTCAGCTTGCTGAGAATGATGTTCTCCAGATTCATCCATGTCCCTACAATGGACACAAACTCATCATTTTTGATTGCTGCATAATATTCCATGGTGTATATGTGCCACATTTTCCCAGTCCAGTCTATCATCGTTGGGCATTTGGGTTGGTTCCAGGTCTTGCTATTGTAAACAGTGCTGCAATGAACATTCGTGTGCATGTGTCCTTATAGTAGAACGATTTATAGTCCTTGATAGATACCCAGTAATGGGATTGCTGGGTCAAATGGAATTTCTATTTCTAGGTCCCTGAGGAATTGCCACACTGTCTTCCACAATGGTTGAACTAATTTACACTCCCACCAACAGTGTAAGAGTGTTCCTATTTCTCCACATCCTCTCCAGCATTTGCTGTCTCCAGATTTTTTAATGATCGCCATTCTAACTGGCGTGAGATGGTATCTCAATGTGGTTTTGATTTGCATCTCTCTAATGACCAATGATGATGAGCACTTTTTCATATGTTTGTTGGCCTCATGTATGTCTTCTTTGTAAAGTTCTGTTCATATCTTTTGTCCATTTTTGAATGGGCTTCTTTGTTTTTTTCCTGTAAATCTGTTTGATTTCTTTGTAAATTCTGGATATCAACCCTTTGTCAGATGTGTAAACTGCAAAGATTTTTTCCCGTACTGATGGTGGCCGATTCACTCTAGTGACTGTCTCTTTTGCTGTGCAGAAGCTGTGGAGTTTGATTAGGTCCCATTTGTCTATTTTGACTTTTGTTGCCAATGCTTTTGGTGTTTTGGTCATGAAGTCCTTTCCTACTCCTATGTCCTGAATGGTTTTGCCCAGATTTTCTTCTAGAGGTTTTATGGTGTCAGGTCTTACGTTTAAGTCTTTAATCCATCTGCAGTTAATTTTAGTGTAAGGTGTCAGCAAGGGGTCCAGATTCTGCTTTCTGCTCATGGCTACCCAGTTTTCCCAACACCATTTATTAAATAGGAATCCTTTCCCATTGCCTGTTTTTGTCTGGTTTATCAAAGATAATATGGTTGTAGATATGTTGTGTTGCCTCCGATGCTTCTGTTCTGTTCCATTGGTCTATATCTCTGTTTTGGTACCAGTACCATGCTGTTTTGATTACTGTAGCCTTGTAGTATAGTTTGAAGTCTGGTAGCGTGATGCCTCCCGCTGTGTTCTTTTGCTTAGAATTGACTTGGCTATGCGGGCTCTTTTTGGTTCCATATGAAATTCATGGTGGTTTTTTCCAGTTCTGTGAAGAAATTCAATGGTAGTTTGATGGGGATAGCATTGATTGTGTAAATTACTTTGGGCAGTATAGCCATTTTCACGATATTGATTCTTCCTAACCACGAACATGGAATGTTTCTCCATCTGTTTGTGTCCTCTCTTATTTCGTTGAGCAGTTGTTTGTAGTTTTCCTTAAAGAGGTCCCTTACATTCCTAGTGAGTTGTATTCCTAGGTATTTTATTTTCTTTGTAGCAATTGTGAATGGCAGTTCGTTCTTGATTTGGTTCTCTTTAAGTCTGTTATTGGTGTATAGGAATGCTTGTGATTTTGAACATTGATTTTATATCCTGAGACTTTGCTGAAGTTGCTTATCAGTTTCAGGAGCTTTTGGGCTGAGGTGATGGGGTCTTCTAGGTATACTATCATGTCGTCTGCAAATAGAGACAATTTGGCTTCCACCTTCCTATTTGAATACCCTTTATTTCTTTTTCTTGCCTGATTGCTCTGGCTAGAACTTCCAGTACTATGTTGAATAGAAGTGGTGAGAGAGGCATCCTTGTCTAGTGCCGATTTCAAAGGGAATGCTTCCAGTTTTTGCCCATTCAGTATGATATTGGCTGTTGGTTTGTCATAAATAGCTTTTATTACTTTGAGATATGTTCCATCAATACCAAGTTTATTGAGGGTTTTAGCATAAAGGGCTGTTGAATTTTGTCATATGCCTTCTCTGCGTCAATTGAGATAATCATGTGGTTTTGTTTTTGCTTCTGTTTATGTGGTGAATTACATTTTTTAAAAATTTTATTGCATTATAGGTTTGGGGGTACATGTGCAGAACGAGCAAGATAGTTGCATAGGTACACATGGCAGTCTGCTTTGCTGCTTTCCTCCTTCTCACCCACATTTGGTATTCATCCCCAGGCTATTTGGTCCTATTTTCCCCAACAGTCCCCAGTGTATAGTAGACCGCACTGGGGACTGTTGGGGGAATGGGGAGGACAGGGGAGGGCTGGGGGATAGCCTGGGGATGAATACCAAGTGGGTGAGGGAGCAAAAAAAACACTGCCATGTGTGTACCTATGCAACTATCTGGTTCGTTCTGCACATGTACTAAACCCTATAATGCAATAAAAATTAAAAAGCATCAATTTTAGAGCTTCATTGAATAAGAAACACCTGTATCATAGTCTGAATTTAATTTTTATAGCCGCATATTCAGAGCCTAACTGAATAACATACCTTGGGAAAGTCAAGATCCTGTTTCATAGAGCCACTCATTTAGAGCCGAATGTAAAAACTCATGCCTGTGGAGTACTCAGCAGTCTCTATTTTATGGACACTCATTCAGAGCCTCACAGAATAATACAGACCTATGGAAAAGTCAGGAGTGTATTTCACATGGCCACTTATTCAGAACCGCAGTGAAGGATCATATACATCTGGAAAATACTCAGGATTCTTTTATATATGGCCACTTATTCAGAGACTCAGTGAATAATGCACACCTGGGGTATAGTCTGGAGACTATTTGATATGACCGTTCCCTAAGCACTCAGTGGAAAATGGAGAGCTGAAATATAGTCAGGATGATAGAGTCAGGAGTCTACTTTATGTGGTCACTCGTTCAGAAACTCACTGAAGAATACACACCTTAAGAATAGTCAGAGTCCAGGTATTATGGCCACTCAATCACAGCATTACCGAATAATGCACAATTGGGCAATAGTAAGGAGTCTATATCATATGGCTTCTAATTCAGAGCTTCAGTGCATAATCAGCAGCTGTGTAGTAGTCAGGACCCTATTTCAGCTTGCCCCAAATTAAGCAGCTCCGTGAATGATACATATATGTGTGATAGTCAGGAGACTCTTTGATATGGACACTCATACAGAACCTCTTCGAATACTGCACATGTGGGGAATAATCACTAGTGTATTTCATATGGTGATTCCTTTGGAGGGTCAAACAATAACGCACAACTGTGGAGTAAAATGGGTCTATTACATAAGGCCACTCTTTCAGTGTTGCAGGGAATAATATGTATATCTGATAAGTCAGGAATCTCTTTCACATGGCCACTCGTTCAGGGCCTCTGTGAATAATACTCCCTCAGAAATAGTCAAGGTTCTACTTCAAATGGCTACACATTCAGAGTCTCTGTAAGTAATGCACACCTGGGCAATACAAAAGAGTCTCTTTTATGCCCACTTAGTCAGAGTCTCATTCAATTATACACACCCGGGGAAGAGTTAAGAGTATACCTCACGGAACCAATCATTTAGAGCCTCAGTGAATAATGCACACCAGGGTTATAGTCGAGCATTTTTTTATATGGCCACTCATTCTGTGCCTCCTGAATGATACACACCTGGGGAATCCTCAGGATTCAATTTCATACTACCACTCATTTAGAACCTTATAGAATAATTCACAATGGAGCAATAGTCAGGTGTCTATTTCATATGGCCTCTCATTCAAAGTTTCAGTGTATAATGAACTTCTATGGAGTAATCAGGATGCTGTTTAAGATAGCCACGAATTGAGTGCCTTCCTGAATGATACACACCTGGGTTATAAGATTCTATTTCATATGAACTCTAATTCTGGGTACCCCTGAGTAATTCACACGTGGGATTGTTTAAGGAGTTTATTTGTTAATGGCACTCAAAGAGAACTTGTTTGAATAATGCACACACAGCGAATAATAAGGATTCTATTTTGTACGGCTCGTCATTCAGACAAAATGTGAATAACGCTCATGTGGATTAATAGAAGTCTGTTTCATATGCCGATCTTTCACAGCTTCTCTGAATATTACACACTTGAGATATAGTCTGGAGTCTGTTCTTTATGGCCATTAATTCAGAGAATCACTGAATAATGAACACCTGTGGAATAGTCAGAATTCTCTTTACGACAGCCACTCATTGAAAGCCTCACTAAATGTATGCACCTGTGGAAAGAGTCAGGATTTACTTCTATTTCCTAATTCAGAGTCTCACTAAATAATGCACACCTGTGAAATTGTCAGGAGAATTTTTCATGCCTCTCATTCCGAGTGTCACTGAACAATGTGCTGTAGTCTGAGTCTATTCTTTATGGCCATTCATTCAGAGAATCACTGAATAATGCACATATGTAACGTACTCAGCAGTCTGTTTCATATAGCCACTCATTCAGAGCGTCACAGAATAATACAGACCTATGGAAAAGTCAGGATTCTATTTCGTATAGCCACTCATTCAGAGCGTCACAGAATAATACAGACCTATGGAAAAGTCAGGATTCTATTTCATATGGCCTCTCATTCAGAGTGTCACTGAACAATGTGCTGTAGTCAGGAGTCTATTTCATGTAGACACATATTCAGAGCCTCAGTGAATAAGACAGAACCTTGCTATCGTAAAGATTCTAATTAATATGGACACATCTTCTGAGCCTCACTGAATAATACACACCTGTAGAATAATTTGGAGTCTATTTTCGATGGACATTCATTCAGAGCCTCGGTGAATAATGCACACCTCTGGGGTAGCCAGGAGTCCATTTCATTTGTACACTCATCCATAGCCTCAGTTTATAATATGCACGTGTGGATTAGTTAGGGTTCCATTTCATATAGCCACGGACTCATAACCTCAGTGAATAATGCACATATGTAACGTACTCAGCAGTCTATTTCATATAGCCACTCATTCAGAGATTCATTGGATAATAAAATTATTTAAGATAGACAGAATCCCGTTTCATATGGTCACACAAGAAGAGCCTCACTGAGTAATACACACCTGGGAAAATGTGAGGAGTCTACTATATATAGCCTCTCATTTACAGCCTCAGGGAATAATGCACACGTGTGGAGTAGGCACTAATCTATTTTATATGGCCACAAAATCAAAGCCTGAGTGAGCAATACACAAGTTGGAATAGTCACTAGTCTATTCCATATGCCCAAATATTCAAAGTCAGAGTCAATAATTCACTCCTGTGGACTAGTCAGGAAACAATTTCATATGGACAAAGTTTTAGAGCTTCAGTGAATAATATATACCTGGGAAATACTCAGGACGCTATTTCATATGGCATCTATTTCAGAGCTTCATTGAATAAGGAACACCTGTATCGTAGTCAGAATTTTATTTTTTATAGCCACATCTTCAGAGCCTAACTGAATAACATACACCTTGGGAAAAGTCAGGATTCTATTTCGTATAGCCACTCATTTAGAGCCGAATGTAAAAACGCATGCCTGTGGAGTATTCAGGAGTCTCTATTTTATGGACACTCATTCAGAGCCTCACAGAATAATACAGACCTATGGAAAAGTCAGGAGTGTATTTCACATGGCCACTTATTCAGAACCGCAGTGAAGAATCATATACATCTGGAAAATACTCAGGATTCTTTTATATATGGCCACTTATTCAGAGACTCACTGAATAATGCACACCTGGGGTATAGTCTGGAGACTATTTGATATGACCTTTCCCTAAGCACTCAGTGGAAAATGGAGAGCTGAAATATAGTCAGGATGATAGAGTCAGGAGTCTATTTTATGTGGTCACTCATTCAGAAACTCACTGAAGAATACACACCTTAAGAATAGTCAGAGTCCAGGTATTATGGCCACTCAATCACAGCATTACCGAATAATGCACAATTGGGCAATAGTAAGGAGTCTATTTCATATGGCCTCTAATTCAGAGCTTCAGTGCATAATAAACAGCTGTGGAGTAGTCAGGACCCTATTTCAGCTTGCCCCAAATTAAGCAGCTCCGTGAATGATACATATATGTGTGATAGTCAGGAGACTCTTTGATATGGACACTCATACAGAACCTCTTCGAATACTGCACATGTGGGGAATAATCACTAGTGTATTTCATATGGTGATTCCTTTGGAGGGTCAAACAATAACGCACAACTGTGGAGTAAAATGGTCTAATACATAAGGCCACTCTTTCAGTGTTGCAGGAATAATATGTATATCTGATAAGTCAGGAATCTCTTTCACATGGCCACTGTTCAGGGCCTCTATGAATAACACTCCTCTCAGAAATAGTCAAGGTTCTACTTCAAATGGCTACACATTCAGAGTCTCTGTAAGTAATGCACACCTGGGCAATACACAAGAGTCTTTTTTATGCCCACTTAGTCAGAGTCTCATTCAATTATACACACCCGGGGAAGAGTTAAGAGTATACCTCACGGAACCAATCATTTAGAGCCTCAGTGAATAATGCACACCAGGGTTATAGTCGAGCATTTTTATATGGCCACTCATTCTGTGCCTCCTGAATGATACACACCTGGGAAATCCTCAGGATTCAATTTCATACTACCACTCATTTAGAACCTTATAGAATAATTCACAATGGAGCAATAGTCAGGTGTCTATTTCATATGGCCTCTCATTCAAAGTTTCAGTGTATAATGAACTTCTATGGAGTAATCAGGACGCTGTTTAAGATAGCCATGAATTGAGTGCCTTCCTGAATGATACACACCTGGGTTATAGGATTCTATTTCATATGAACTCTAATTCTGGGTACCGCTGAGTAATACACACGTGGATAGTGTAAGGAGTTTATTTGTTATGGGCACTCATAGAGAACCTGTTTGAATAATGCACACACAGTGAATAATAAGGATTCTATGTTGTACGGCTAGTCATTCAGACAAAAAGTGAATAACGCACATGTGGATTATTAGAAGTCTGTTTCATATGCCCCTCTTTCACAGCCTCACTGAATATTACACACTTGTGATATAGTCTGGTGTCTATTTATGGCCATTCATTCAGAGAATCACTGAATAATGAACACCTGTGGAATAGTCAGAAGTCTCTATTCGACTGCCACTCATTGAAAGCCTCACTAAATGTACCCACCTGTGGAAAGAGTCAGGATTTACTTCTATTCCTCATTCAGAGTCTCACTAAATAATGCACACCTGTGGAATTGTCAGGAGAATTTTTCATGGCCTCTCATTCGAGTGTCACTGAACAATGTGCTGTAGTCAGGAGTCTATTTCATGTAGACACATATTCAGAGCCTCAGTGAATAAGACAGACCCTTGCTATAATAAGATTCTAATTAATATGGACACATCTTCTGAGCCTCACTGAATAATACACACCTGTAGAATAATTTGGAGTCTATTTTCGATGGACATTCATTCAGAGCCTCGGTGAATAATGCACACCTGGGTAGTAGAAGTCCATTTCATTTGTACACTCATCCATAGCCTCAGTTTATAATATGCACGTGTGGATTAGGGTTTCATATAGCCACGGACTCGTAACCTCAGTGAATAATGCACATATGTAAGTACTCAGCAGTCTGTTTCATATAGCCACTCATTCAGAGATTCATTGGATAATAAAATTATTTAAGATAGACAGAATCCTGTTTCATATGGTCACACAAGAAGAGCCTCACTGAGTAATACACACCTGGGAAAGTGTGAGGAGTCTACTATATAGCCTCTCATTTACAGCCTCAGGAATAATGCACAGTGGAGTAGGCACTAATCTATTTTATATGGCCACAAAATCAAACCTGAGTGAGCAATACACAAGTTGGAATAGTCACTAGATATATTTCATATGACCAAATATTCAAAGTCAGAGTCAATAATTCACTCCTGTGGACTAGTCAGGAAACAATTTCATATGGACAAAGTTTCAGAGCTTCAGTGAATAATATATACCTGGAAAATACTCAGGACGCTATTTCATATGGCATCTATTTCAGAGCTTCATTGAATAAGGAACACCTGTATCGTAGTCAGAATTTTCTTTTAATAGCCACATCTTCAGAGCCTAACTGAATAACATACACCTTGGGAAAAGTCAGGATTCTATTTCGTATAGCCACTCATTTAGAGCCGAATGTAAAAACGCATGCCTTTGGAGTATTCAGGAGTCTCTATTTTATGGACACTCATTCAGAGCGTCACAGAATAATACAGACCTATGGAAAAGTCAGGAGTGTATTTCACATGGCCACTTATTCAGAACCGCAGTGAAGGATCATATACATCTGGAAAATACTCAGGATTCTTTTATATATGGCCACTTATTCAGAGACTCAGTGAATAATGCACACCTGGGGTATAGTCTGGAGACTATTTGATATGACCATTCCCTAAGCACTCAGTGGAAAATGGAGAGCTGAAATATAGTCAGGATGATAGAGTCAGGAGTCTAATTTATGTGGTCACTCGTTCAGAAACTCACTGAAGAATACACACCTTAAGAATAGTCAGAGTCCAGGTATTATGGCCACTCAATCACAGCATTATGAATAATGCACAATTGGGCAATAGTAAGGAGTCTATATCATATGGCTTCTAATTCAGAGCTTCAGTGCATAATCAGCAGCTGTGTAGTAGTCAGGACCCTATTTCAGCTTGCCCCAAATTAAGCAGCTCCGTGAATGATACATATATGTGTGATAGTCAGGAGACTATTTGATATGGACACTCATACAGAACCTCTTCGAATACTGCACATGTGGGAATAATCACTAGTGTATTTCATATGGTGATTCCTTTGAGGGTCAAACAATAACGCAACTGTGGAGTAAAATGGGTCTATTACATAAGGCCACTCTTTCAGTGTTGCAGGAATAATATGTATATCTGATAAGTCAGGAATCTCTTCACATGGCCACTCGTTCAGGGCCTCTGTGAATAATACTCCCTCAGAAATAGTCAAGGTTCTACTTCAAATGGCTACACATTCAGAGTCTCTGTAAGTAATGCACACCTGGGCAATACACAAGAGTCTCTTTTTTTATGCCCACTTAGTCAGAGTCTCATTCAATTATACACAACCGAGGAAGAGTTAAGAGTTTACCTCATGGAACCAATCATTTAGAGCCTCAGTGAATAATGCACACCAGGGTTATAGTCGAGCATTTTTTATATGGCCACTCATTCTGTGCCTCCCTGAATGATACACACCTGGGGAATCCTCAGGATTCAATTTCATACTACCACTCATGTAGAACCTTATAGAATAATTCACAATGGAGCAATAGTCAGGTGTCTATTTCATATGGCCTCTCATTCAAAGTTTCAGTGTATAATGAACTTCTATGGAGTAATCAGGATGCTGTTTAAGATAGCCACGAATTGAGTGCCTTCCTGAATGATACACACCTGGGTTATAGGATTCTATTTCATATGAACTCTAATTCTGGGTACCGCTGAGTAATACACACGTGGATAGTGTGAGGAGTTTATTTGTTATGGACACTCATAGAGAACCTGTTTGAATAATGCACACATGGCGAATAATAAGGATTCTATGTCATATGGCTACTCATTCAGACAACCATAATAACGCACATGTGGATTATTAGAAGTCTGTTTCATATGCCCTCTTTCACAGCCTCACTGAATATTACACACTTGAGATATAGTCTGAGTCTATTCTTTATGGCCATTCATTCAGAGAATCACTGAATAATGCACACCAGGGTTATAGTCGAGCATTTTTATATGGCCACTCATTGAAAGCCTCACTAAATGTACCCACCTGTGGAAAGAGTCAGGATTCACTTTTATCCTCTCATTCAGAGTCTCACTAAATAATGCACACCTGTGCCATTATCAGGAGAATTTTTCAGGTGGCCTCTCATTCAGCGTGTCACTGAATAATGTGAGGTAGTCAGGAGTCTATTTCATGTAGACACACATTCTGAGCCTAAGTGAATAAGAAAGACCCTTGCTATCATAAAGAATCTAATTAATATGGCCACATCTTCTGAGTCTCACTGAATAATACACACCTGAAGACTAATTTCTAGTCTATTTTCAATGGACATTCATTCAGATCCTCGGTGAATAATGCACACCTGTGGGGTAACCAGGAGTCCATTTCATTTGTCCACTCATCCATAGCCTCAGCTTATAATATGCACATGTGGATTAGTTGGAGTTCCATTTTATATAGCCACGGACTCGTAACCTCAGTGAATAATGCACAAATATGAAGTACTCAGCAGTCTATTTCGTATAAACACTCATTCAGAGATTCACTGGATAATAAAATTATTTAAGATAGACAGCATCCCGTTTCATATGTTCACACGAGTAGAGCCTCACTGAGTAATACACACCTAGGAAAGTGTGAGAAGTCTACTATATATAGCCTCTCATTTACAGCCTCAGGGAATAATGCACACATGTGGAGTAGGCACTAATCTATTTTATATGTCCACAAAATTAAAGCCTGAGTGAGCAATACACAAGTTTGGAATAGTCACTAGTCTATTCCATATGCTTAAATATTCAATGTCCGAGTCAATAATACACTGCTGTGGACTAGTCAGGAAACAATTTCATATGGACAAAGTTTCATAGCCTCAGTGAAAAACACAAACCAGGAATTTACTCAGGACGCTCTTTTATATGGCATCTATTTCAGAGCTTCATTGTGTAAGGAATATCTGTATCGTAGTCAGAATTTTATTTTTTATAACCACATCTTCAGAGCCTAAATGAATAAAATACACCTTGTGGAAAGTCAGGATCCTATTTCGTATAGCGACTCATTTAGAGCCGAATGTAAAATGCATGCCTGTAGAGTCTTCAGGAGTCTCTATTTTACGGACACTCATTCAGAGCCTCACAGAATAATACAGACATATGTAAAAGTCAGGAGTGTATTTCTTTTTTTTAATGGACATATTAAATTTTATTATATTGGTTTATCATGATTCAGTTAATATATAGGTTTAGAGCATTTATAATACTAGCAATATCTAATAATTATTAAGTACTTACTATGGACTAATCAGTGATTTAATACTTTACATATATTCACTCTTCATTAAATTCTCATACCACTTTTTAGATCTTCATTTTGCAGGCAGGAACACTGAGGTATAGATAAGTTAATAACCAATGTCACACCTTGTGATTGGAAGTTCGTCAAGTTGTAATTGTCACTCAGCTAGTCTCACTCTCTAGTTTGTAATCTTAACCACTATCCTACCTGACTCACTGTATGATAAGTATCTTCTTGGGGGGAAAATCTTTATCTGCATTTCTGATAGTTTTTACTAGGAAGATTCCTAGAGGTGAAATATCTTGGTCAAGAGCTATGAAAACTTTCAAACTTAAAGGAATGTTGTCCAGTTGCCCTCCAGAATGTTCCTACCAGTCCCTGTTCACAACAGTACTGGGAAGAGCATGCCTGTGCACTGAATTCCACCACTGTTATTTAATTCCTCTTTTATAACCCGGAATTTAGGATCTCCCTAAATGGTTAAGATGGTCCAAAGTTTCAGAGCCTCAGTGAATAATGCACAAATGTAAAGTACTCAGCAGTCTATTTCATATGGCCTCTCATTCAAAGTTTCAGTGAATAATGCACAATGGGGCAATAGTAAGGAGTCTATTTCATATGGCCACTCATTCTGTGCCTCCTGAATGATACACACCTGGGTGATAGTCAGGAGTCTATTTCATATAGCCACTCATTTAGAACCTTATTGAATAATTCACAATGGAGCAATAGTCAGGTGTCTATTTTATATGGCCTCTCATTCAAAGTTTCAGTGAATAATGCACAAATGTAAAGTACTCAGCAGTCTATTTCATATGGCCACTCATTCAGAGATTCACTGAATAATACACACCTGGAGAATAATTTGGAGTCTATTTTTATGGCCACTCATTCAGAGCCTCAGTGAATAATGCACACGTGTGGAATAGACACTAGTCTATTTTATATGGCCACTCAATCACAGCATTACCGAATAATGCACAAATGTAAAGTACTCAGCAGTCTATTTCATATGGCCACTCATTCAGAGAATCACTGAATAATGCACATGTGGAGTAATTAGAAGTCTGTTTCATATGGTCACACAAGAAGAGCCTCACTGAGTAATACACACCTGGGTGATAGTCAGGAGTCTATTTCATATAGCCACTCATTTAGAACCTTATTGAATAATTCACAATGGAGCAATAGTCAGGTGTCTATTTTATATGGCCTCTCATTCAAAGTTTCAGTGAATAATGCACAATGGGGCAATAGTAAGGAGTCTATTTCATATGGCCTCTCATTCAAAGTTTCAGTGAATAATGCACAAATGTAAAGTACTCAGCAGTCTATTTCATATGGCCTCTCATTCAAAGTTTCAGTGAATAATGCACAAATGTAAAGTACTCAGCAGTCTATTTCATATGGCCTCTCATTCAAAGTTTCAGTGAATAATGCACAAATGTAAAGTACTCAGCAGTCTATTTCATATAGCCACTCATTTAGAACCTTATTGAATAATTCACAATGGAGCAATAGTCAGGTGTCTATTTCTTTTTAATTTTTAAATCTTTTACTGCATTATATGCTTTGGGGTATATGTGCAGAACGTGCAAGATAGATGCATAAGTACACATCTGGCGGTGTGTTTTGCTGCCTTCCTCCCCTTCACCCACATTTGGCATTTCTCCCCAGGCTATCCCTCCTCAGTTCCCCCCAGCTGTTCCTCCCCCTTTCCCCCAATAGACCCCAGTGTGTAATAGACACCCTCCCTATGTCCATGTGTTCTCATTTTTCTCACCCACCTATGAGTGAGAATATGCGGTATTTCTTTTCTGTACTTGGTTCAGCTTGCTAAGAATGATGTTCTTCAGATTAATCCATGTCCTTACAAAAGACACAAACTTATCATTTTTTATTGCTGCATAATATTCCATGGTGTATATGTGCCACATTTTCCCAGTCCAGTATACCATCGATGGGTATTTGGGTTGGTTCCAGGCCTTTGCTATTGTAAACAGTGCTGAAATGAACATTCGTGGGCATGTGTCCTTATAGTAGAACTATTTATGGTCCTTTGGATAGATACCCAGTAATGGGATTGCTGATTTAAATGGAATTTCTATTTCCAGGTCCTTGAGGAATCGCCACACTGTCGTCCACAATGGTTGAACTAATTTACACTCCCACCAACAGTGTAAGAGTGTTCCTATTTCTCCACATCCTCTCCAGCATCTGCTGCCTCCTGAATGATACACACCTGGGTGATAGTCAGGAGTCTATTTCATATGGCCTCTCATTCAAAGTTTCAGTGAATAATGCACACGTGTGGAATAGACACTAGTCTATTTCATATAGCCACTCATTCAGAGCCTCAGTGAATAATGCACAAATGTAAAGTACTCAGCAGTCTATTTCATATAGCCACTCATTTAGAGCCTCAGTGAATAATATGTATATCTGATAAGTCAGGAATCTCTTTCACATGGCCACTTATTCAGAGACTCACTGAATAATGCACAAATGTAAAGTACTCAGCAGTCTATTTCATATAGCCACTCATTCAGAGATTCACTGAATAATACACACCTGGAGAATAATTTGGAGTCTATTTTTAT
Organism: Saguinus midas; assembly: GCA_021498475.1. Lineage (NCBI taxonomy): Eukaryota > Metazoa > Chordata > Mammalia > Primates > Cebidae > Saguinus > Saguinus midas. Next base: position 117,083,837 of record CM038400.1, on the reverse strand, counting down.
GGCCACTCATTCTGTGCCTCCTGAATGATACACACCTGGGTGATAGTCAGGAGTCTATTTCATGTAGACACATATTCAGAGCCTCAGTGAATAATGCACACCTGTGGAGTAGCCAGGAGTCTATTTGGTATGGACACTCATACAGAACCTGTTTGAATAATGCACACCTGTGGAATAGTCAGGAGACTATTTGATATGGACACTCATACAGAACCTGTTTGAATAATGCACACCTGTGGAATAGTCAGGAGACTATTTGATATGGACACTCATACAGAACCTGTTTGAATAATGCACACCTGTGGAGTAGCCAGGAGTCTATTTCATATGGCCACTCATTCAGAGATTCACTGAATAATACACACCTGGAGAATAATTTGGAGTCTATTTTCGATGGACATTCATTCAGAGCCTCAGTGAATAATGCACAATGGGGCAATAGTAAGGAGTCTATTTCATATGGCCTCTCATTCAAAGTTTCAGTGAATAATGCACACGTGTGGAATAGACACTAGTCTATTTCATATGGCCACTCAATCACAGCATTACCGAATAATGCACAAATGTAAAGTACTCAGCAGTCTATTTCATATAGCCACTCATTCAGAGATTCACTGAATAATACACACCTGGGTGATAGTCAGGAGTCTATTTGGTATGGACACTCATACAGAACCTGTTTGAATAATGCACAAATGTAAAGTACTCAGCAGTCTATTTCATATAGCCACTCATTTAGAGCCTCAGTGAATAATGCACAAATGTAAAGTACTCAGCAGTCTATTTCATATGGCCAAAGTTTCAGAGCCTCAGTGAATAATGCACAAATGTAAAGTACTCAGCAGTCTATTTCATATAGCCACTCATTTAGAACCTTATTGAATAATTCACAATGGAGCAATAGTCAGGTGTCTATTTTATATGGCCACAAAATCAAAGCCTGAGTGAGTAATACACACCTGGGTGATAGTCAGGAGTCTATTTCATATGGCCACTCATTCAGAGATTCACTGAATAATACACACCTGGAGAATAATTTGGAGTCTATTTTTATGGCCACTCATTCTGTGCCTCCTGAATGATACACACCTGGGTGATAGTCAGGAGTCTATTTCATATAGCCACTCATTTAGAGCCGAATGTAAAACACATGCCTGAGGAGTATTCAGGAGTCTCTATTTTTATGGCCACTCATTCAGAGATTCACTGAATAATACACACCTGGAGAATAATTTGGAGTCTATTTTTATGGCCACTCATTCAGAGCCTCAGTGAATAATATGTATATCTGATAAGTCAGGAATCTCTTTCACATGGCCACTTATTCAGAACCTCAGTGAAGAATCATATATATCTGGAAAATACTCAGGATTCTATTATATATAGCCACTTATTCAGAGACTCACTGAATAATACACACCTGGGTGATAGTCAGGAGTCTATTTCATATAGCCACTCATTTAGAGCCTCAGTGAATAATATGTATATCTGATAAGTCAGGAATCTCTTTCACATGGCCACTCGTTCAGGGCCTCTGTGAATAATACTCCCTCAGAAATAGTCAAGAGGATAGAGTCAGGAGTCTATTTTATGTGGTCACTCGTTCAGAAACTCACTGAAGAATACACACCTTGGGAATAGTCAGAGTCCAGGTCATATGGCCACTCAATCACAGCATTACCGAATAATGCACAATGGGGCAATAGTAAGGAGTCTATTTCATATGGCCTCTCATTCAGAGCTTCAGTGCATAATAAACAGCTGTGGAGTAGTCAGGACCCTATTTAAGGTAGCCCCAAATTAAGCAGCTCCGTGAATGATACACACCTGGGTGATAGTCAGGAGACTATTTGATATGGACACTCATACAGAACCTGTTTGAATAATGCACACGTGTGGAATAGACACTAGTCTATTTCATATGGCCACTCATTCTGTGCCTCCTGAATGATACACACCTGGGTGATAGTCAGGAGTCTATTTCATATGGCCAAAGTTTCAGAGCCTCAGTGAATAATGCACACCTGTGGAGTAGCCAGGAGTCTATTTCATAAGGCCACTCTTTCAGTGTTTCAGTGAATAATATGTATATCTGATAAGTCAGGAATCTCTTTCACATGGCCACTCGTTCAGGGCCTCTGTGAATAATACTCCTCAGAAATAGTCAAGGGTCTACTTCAAATGGCTACACATTCAGAGTCTCTGTAAGTAATGCACACCTGGGCAATACACAAGAGTCTCTTTTTATGCCCACTTAGTCAGAGTCTCATTCAATAATACACACCTGGGTGATAGTCAGGAGTCTATTTCATATGGCCACTCATTCTGTGCCTCCTGAATGATACACACCTGGGTGATAGTCAGGAGTCTATTTCATGTAGACACATATTCAGAGCCTCAGTGAATAATATGTATATCTGATAAGTCAGGAATCTCTTTCACATGGCCACTTATTCAGAACCTCAGTGAAGAATCATATATATCTGGAAAATACTCAGGATTCTATTTCATACTACCACTCATTTAGAACCTTATTGAATAATTCACAATGGAGCAATAGTCAGGTGTCTATTTTATATGGCCTCTCATTCAAAGTTTCAGTGAATAATGCACACCTGTGGAGTAGCCAGGAGTCTATTTCATATGGCCACTCATTCTGTGCCTCCTGAATGATACACACCTGGGTGATAGTCAGGAGTCTATTTCATATGGCCACTCATTCAGAGATTCACTGAATAATACACACCTGGGTGATAGTCAGGAGTCTATTTGGTATGGACACTCATACAGAACCTGTTTGAATAATGCACACATGGAGAATAATGAGGAGTCTATGTCATATGGCTACTCATTCAGACAAACAGTGAATAATGCACATGTGGAGTAATTAGAAGTCTGTTTCATATGGCCCTCTTTCACAGCCTCACTGAATATTACACACTTGTGATATAGTCTGGAGTCTATTTTTATGGCCACTCATTCAGAGATTCACTGAATAATACACACCTGGGTGATAGTCAGGAGTCTATTTCATATGGCCACTCATTCAGAGATTCACTGAATAATACACACCTGGGTGATAGTCAGGAGTCTATTTTTATGGCCACTCATTCAGAGATTCACTGAATAATACACACCTGGGTGATAGTCAGGAGTCTATTTCATATGGCCACTCATTCAGAGAATCACTGAATAATGTGGTGTAGTCAGGAGTCTATTTCATATAGCCACTCATTCAGAGCCTCAGTGAATAAGACAGACCCTTGCTATAGTAAGGAATCTAATTAATATGGCCACATCTTCTGAGCCTCACTGAATAATACACACCTGGAGAATAATTTGGAGTCTATTTTCGATGGACATTCATTCAGAGCCTCAGTGAATAATGCACACCTGTGGAGTAGCCAGGAGTCTATTTCATTTGGACACTCATTCATAGCCTCAGTGGATAATATGCACGTGTGGATTAGTCAGGATTCCATTTCATATGGCCACTCATTCAGAGCCTCAGTGAATAATGCACAAATGTAAAGTACTCAGCAGTCTATTTCATATGGCCACTCATTCAGAGATTCACTGAATAATACAAATATTTAAGATAGACAGCATCCTGTTTCATATGGCCACTCATTCAGAGCCTCAGTGAATAATGCACAAATGTAAAGTACTCAGCAGTCTATTTCATATAGCCACTCATTTAGAGCCTCAGTGAATAATGCACACGTGTGGAATAGACACTAGTCTATTTTATATGGCCACAAAATCAAAGCCTGAGTGAGTAATACACAACTTTGGAATAGTCACTAGTCTATTTCATATGGCCAAAGTTTCAGAGCCTCAGTGAATAATGCACAATGGGGCAATAGTAAGGAGTCTATTTCATATGGCCACTCATTCAGAGCCTCAGTGAATAATATGTATATCTGATAAGTCAGGAATCTCTTTCACATGGCCACTTATTCAGAACCTCAGTGAAGAATCATATATATCTGGAAAATACTCAGGATTCTATTTCATATGGCCTCTCATTCAAAGTTTCAGTGAATAATGCACAAATGTAAAGTACTCAGCAGTCTATTTCATATAGCCACTCATTCAGAGATTCACTGAATAATACACACCTGGGTGATAGTCAGGAGTCTATTTCATATAGCCACTCATTTAGAGCCGAATGTAAAACGCATGCCTGAGGAGTATTCAGGAGTCTCTATTTTTATGGCCACTCATTCAGAGAATCACTGAATAATGCACACCTGTGGAATAGTCAGGAGACTATTTGATATGGACACTCATACAGAACCTGTTTGAATAATGCACAAATGTAAAGTACTCAGCAGTCTATTTCATATGGCCTCTCATTCAAAGTTTCAGTGAATAATGCACACCAGGGTAATAGTCGAGCATTTTTATATGGCCACTCAATCACAGCATTACCGAATAATGCACAAATGTAAAGTACTCAGCAGTCTATTTCATATAGCCACTCATTCAGAGATTCACTGAATAATACACACCTGGGTGATAGTCAGGAGTCTATTTCATATGGCCTCTCATTCAAAGTTTCAGTGAATAATGCACACGTGTGGAATAGACACTAGTCTATTTCATATGGCCAAAGTTTCAGAGCCTCAGTGAATAATGCACACGTGTGGAATAGACACTAGTCTATTTCATATGGCCAAAGTTTCAGAGCCTCAGTGAATAATGCACAAATGTAAAGTACTCAGCAGTCTATTTCATATAGCCACTCATTTAGAGCCTCAGTGAATAATATGTATATCTGATAAGTCAGGAATCTCTTTCACATGGCCACTTATTCAGAGACTCACTGAATAATACACACCTGGGTGATAGTCAGGAGTCTATTTCATATGGCCTCTCATTCAAAGTTTCAGTGAATAATGCACAAATGTAAAGTACTCAGCAGTCTATTTCATATGGCCAAAGTTTCAGAGCCTCAGTGAATAATGCACACCAGGGTAATAGTCGAGCATTTTTATATGGCCACTCATTCAGAGATTCACTGAATAATACACACCTGGGTGATAGTCAGGAGTCTATTTTTATGGCCACTCATTCAGAGCCTCAGTGAATAATGCACACGTGTGGAATAGACACTAGTCTATTTTATATGGCCTCTCATTCAAAGTTTCAGTGAATAATGCACATGTGGAGTAATTAGAAGTCTGTTTCATATGGTCACACAAGAAGAGCCTCACTGAGTAATACACACCTGGGTGATAGTCAGGAGTCTATTTTTATGGCCACTCATTCAGAGATTCACTGAATAATACACACCTGGGTGATAGTCAGGAGTCTATTTGGTATGGACACTCATACAGAACCTGTTTGAATAATGCACAAATGTAAAGTACTCAGCAGTCTATTTCATATAGCCACTCATTCAGAGATTCACTGAATAATACACACCTGGGTGATAGTCAGGAGTCTATTTTTATGGCCACTCATTCTGTGCCTCCTGAATGATACACACCTGGGTGATAGACACTAGTCTATTTCATATAGCCACTCATTTAGAACCTTATTGAATAATTCACAATGGAGCAATAGTCAGGTGTCTATTTTATATGGCCTCTCATTCAAAGTTTCAGTGAATAATGCACACGTGTGGAATAGACACTAGTCTATTTTATATGGCCACTCATTCAGAGAATCACTGAATAATGTGGTGTAGTCAGGAGTCTATTTGGTATGGACACTCATACAGAACCTGTTTGAATAATGCACAAATGTAAAGTACTCAGCAGTCTATTTCATATGGCCACTCATTCAGAGAATCACTGAATAATGCACACCTGTGGAGTAGCCAGGAGTCTATTTTTATGGCCACTCATTCTGTGCCTCCTGAATGATACACACCTGGGTGATAGTCAGGAGTCTATTTCATATAGCCACTCATTTAGAACCTTATTGAATAATTCACAATGGAGCAATAGTCAGGTGTCTATTTTATATGGCCTCTCATTCAAAGTTTCAGTGAATAATGCACACGTGTGGAATAGACACTAGTCTATTTCATATGGCCACTCATTCAGAGAATCACTGAATAATGCACACGTGTGGAATAGACACTAGTCTATTTTATATGGCCTCTCATTCAAAGTTTCAGTGAATAATGCACAAATGTAAAGTACTCAGCAGTCTATTTCATATGGCCTCTCATTCAAAGTTTCAGTGAATAATGCACAAATGTAAAGTACTCAGCAGTCTATTTCATATGGCCAAAGTTTCAGAGCCTCAGTGAATAATGCACAAATGTAAAGTACTCAGCAGTCTATTTCATATGGCCTCTCATTCAAAGTTTCAGTGAATAATGCACACCTGTGGAGTAGCCAGGAGTCTATTTCATATGGCCAAAGTTTCAGAGCCTCAGTGAATAATGCACAAATGTAAAGTACTCAGCAGTCTATTTCATATGGCCTCTCATTCAAAGTTTCAGTGAATAATGCACACGTGTGGAATAGACACTAGTCTATTTTATATGGCCACTCATTCAGAGCCTCAGTGAATAATGCACACCTGTGGAGTAGCCAGGAGTCTATTTCATATGGCCACTCATTCAGAGCCTCAGTGAATAATGCACACGTGTGGAATAGACACTAGTCTATTTCATATGGCCTCTCATTCAAAGTTTCAGTGAATAATGCACACGTGTGGAATAGACACTAGTCTATTTCATATGGCCTCTCATTCAAAGTTTCAGTGAATAATGCACAAATGTAAAGTACTCAGCAGTCTATTTCATATGGCCTCTCATTCAAAGTTTCAGTGAATAATGCACACCAGGGTAATAGTCGAGCATTTTTATATGGCCACTCATTCAGAGAATCACTGAATAATGCACACCTGTGGAGTAGCCAGGAGTCTATTTCATGTAGACACATATTCAGAGCCTCAGTGAATAATGCACACGTGTGGAATAGACACTAGTCTATTTCATATGGCCTCTCATTCAAAGTTTCAGTGAATAATGCACAAATGTAAAGTACTCAGCAGTCTATTTCATATAGCCACTCATTTAGAACCTTATTGAATAATTCACAATGGAGCAATAGTCAGGTGTCTATTTTATATGGCCACTCAATCACAGCATTACCGAATAATGCACAAATGTAAAGTACTCAGCAGTCTATTTCATATGGCCACTCATTCAGAGAATCACTGAATAATGCACACGTGTGGAATAGACACTAGTCTATTTCATATGGCCTCTCATTCAAAGTTTCAGTGAATAATGCACACGTGTGGAATAGACACTAGTCTATTTCATATGGCCACTCAATCACAGCATTACCGAATAATGCACAAATGTAAAGTACTCAGCAGTCTATTTCATATGGCCACTCATTCAGAGAATCACTGAATAATGTGGTGTAGTCAGGAGTCTATTTGGTATGGACACTCATACAGAACCTGTTTGAATAATGCACACCTGTGGAGTAGCCAGGAGTCTATTTCATATGGCCACTCATTCAGAGCCTCAGTGAATAATGCACAAATGTAAAGTACTCAGCAGTCTATTTCATATGGCCAAAGTTTCAGAGCCTCAGTGAATAATGCACAAATGTAAAGTACTCAGCAGTCTATTTCATATAGCCACTCATTTAGAACCTTATTGAATAATTCACAATGGAGCAATAGTCAGGTGTCTATTTTATATGGCCACAAAATCAAAGCCTGAGTGAGTAATACACAACTTTGGAATAGTCACTAGTCTATTTCATATAGCCACTCATTCAGAGAATCACTGAATAATGTGGTGTAGTCAGGAGTCTATTTTTATGGCCACTCATTCTGTGCCTCCTGAATGATACACACCTGGGTGATAGTCAGGAGACTATTTGATATGGACACTCATACAGAACCTGTTTGAATAATGCACAAATGTAAAGTACTCAGCAGTCTATTTCATATGGCCACTCATTCTGTGCCTCCTGAATGATACACACCTGGGTGATAGTCAGGAGTCTATTTTTATGGCCACTCATTCAGAGAATCACTGAATAATGCACAAATGTAAAGTACTCAGCAGTCTATTTCATATAGCCACTCATTTAGAGCCTCAGTGAATAATGCACACCTGTGGAGTAGCCAGGAGTCTATTTTTATGGCCACTCATTCAGAGAATCACTGAATAATGTGGTGTAGTCAGGAGTCTATTTCATATGGCCACTCATTCAGAGAATCACTGAATAATGTGGTGTAGTCAGGAGTCTATTTCATATGGCCTCTCATTCAAAGTTTCAGTGAATAATGCACACGTGTGGAATAGACACTAGTCTATTTCATATGGCCAAAGTTTCAGAGCCTCAGTGAATAATATGTATATCTGATAAGTCAGGAATCTCTTTCACATGGCCACTTATTCAGAGACTCACTGAATAATGTGGTGTAGTCAGGAGTCTATTTCATATGGCCACTCATTCAGAGAATCACTGAATAATGTGGTGTAGTCAGGAGTCTATTTCATATGGCCTCTCATTCAAAGTTTCAGTGAATAATGCACACCTGTGGAGTAGCCAGGAGTCTATTTCATATGGCCTCTCATTCAAAGTTTCAGTGAATAATGCACACCTGTGGAGTAGCCAGGAGTCTATTTTTATGGCCACTCATTCAGAGATTCACTGAATAATACACACCTGGGTGATAGTCAGGAGTCTATTTGGTATGGACACTCATACAGAACCTGTTTGAATAATGCACACCTGTGGAATAGTCAGGAGACTTTTTCATATGTTTGTTGGCCTCATGTATGTCTTCTTTTGTAAAGTGTCTGTTCATATCCTTTGCCCATTTTTGAATGGGCTTGTTTTTTTCCTGTAAATCTGTTTGAGTTCTTTGTAAATTCTGGATATCAGCCCTTTGTCAGATGTGTAAACTGCAAAGATTTTTCCCATTCTGATGGTTGCCGATTCACTCTAGTGACTGTTTCTTTTGCCGTGCAGAAGCTGTGGAGTTTGATTAGGTCCCATTTGTCTATTTTGGCTTTTGTTGCCAATGCTTTTGGTGTTTTGTTCATGAAGTCCTTGCCTACTCCTATGTCCTGAATGGTTTTGCCTAGATTTTCTTCTAGGGTTTTTATGGTGTCAGGTCTTATGTTTAAGTCTTTAATCCATCTGGAGTTAATTTTAGTGTAAGGTGTCAGGAAGGGGTCCAGTTTCTGCTTTCTGCACATGGCTAGCCAGTTTTCCCAACACCATTTATTAAATAGGAATCCTTTCCCATTGCCTGTTTTTGTCTGGTTTATCAAAGATAATATGGTTGTAGATATGTTGTGTTGCCTGATGCCTCTGTTCTGTTCCATTGGTCTATATCTCTGTTTTGGTACCAGTACCATGCTGTTTTGATTACTGTAGCCTTGTAGTATAGTTTGAAGTCTGGTAGTGTGATGCCTCCGCTGTGTTCTTTTGCTTAGAATTGACTTGGCTATGGGCTCTTTTTGGTTCCATATGAAATTCATGGTGGTTTTCCAGTTCTGTGAAGAAATTCAATGGTAGTTTGATGGGGATAGCATTGATTGTGTAAATTACTTTGGGCAGTATAGCCATTTTCACGATATTGATTCTTCCTAACCACGAACATGGAATGTTTCTCCATCTGTTTGTGTCCTCTCTTATTTCGTTGAGCAGTGGTTTGTAGTTTTCCTTAAAGACTCTTTCATTCCTTGTGAGTTGTATTCCTAGGTATTTTATTTTCTTTGTGAATGGCAGTTCGTTCTTGATTTGGTTCTCTTTAAGTCTGTTATTGGTGTATAGGAATGCTTGTGATTTTTGCACATTGATTTTATATCCTGAGACTTTGCTGAAGTTGCTTATCAGTTTCAGGAGTTTTTTAATGGGGTCTTCTAGGTATACTATCATGTCGTCTGCAAATAGAGACAATTTGGCTTCCACCTTTCCTATTTGAATACCCTTTATTTCTTTTTCTTGCCTGATTGCTCTGGCTAGAACTTCCAGTACTATGTTGAATAGGAGTGGTGAGAGGGCATCCTTGTCTAGTGCCGGATTTCAAAGGAATGCTTCCAGTTTTGCCCATTAAGTATGATATTGGCTGTTGGTTTGTCATAAATAGCTTTTATTACTTTGAGATATGTTCCATCAATACCAAGTTTATTGAGGGTTTTAGCATAAAGGGCTGTTGAATTTTGTCAAATGCCTTCTCTGCATCAATTGAGATAATCATGTGGTTTTGTTTTGCTTCTGTTTATGTGGTGAATTACATTTATAGACTTGCGTATGTTGAACCAGCCTTGCATCCCCGGATGAATCCTACTTGATCATGATGGATAAGTTTTTAATGTGCTGTTGCAATCGGTTTGCCAGTGTTTTGTTCATGAAGTCCTTGCCTACTCCTATGTCCTGAATGGTTTTGCCTAGATTTTCTTCTAGGGTTTTTATGGTGTCAGGTCTTATGTTTAAGTCTTTAATCCATCTGGAGTTAATTTTAGTGTAAGGTGTCAGGAATTTATCCATTTCTTCCTGATTTACTAGTTTATGTGCATAGAGTTGTTTGTAGTTTTCCTTAAAGAGGTCCCTTACATTCCTAGTGAGTTGTATTCCTAGGTATTTTATTTTCTTTGTAGCAATTGTGAATGGCAGTTCGTTCTTGATTTGGTTCTCTTTAAGTCTGTTATTGGTGTATAGGAATGCTTGTGATTTTTGCACATTGATTTTATATCCTGAGACTTTGCTGAAGTTGCTTATCAGTTGCAGGAGCTTTTGGGCTGAGGTGATGGGGTCTTCTAGGTATACTATCATGTCGTCTGCAAATAGAGACAATTTGGCTTCCTCCTGGTTTAGGCTTGGGAGGACACAGGCGTCCAGGAATTTATCCATTTCTTCCTGATTTACTAGTTTATGTGCATAGAGTTGTTTGTAGTATTCTCTGATGATGGTTTGAATTTCTGTGGAATCTGTGGTGATTTCCCTTTATCGTTTTTATTGCATCTATTTGGTTGTTCTCTCTTTTCTTTTTATCAGTCTGGCTAGTGGTCTGTCTATTTTGTTGATCTTTTCAAAAACCAGCTCTTAGATTTATTGATTTTTGAAGGGTTTTTCTTGTCTCTATCTCCTTCAGTTCTGCTCTGATCTTAGTTATTTCTTGTCTTCGGCTAGGTTTTGAGCTTTTTGATCTTGCTCCTCTAGCTCTTTCAATTTTGACGATAGGGTGTCAATTTTGGATCTCTCCACTCTTCTCATGTGGGCACTTATTGCTATATATTTTCCTCTACAGACTGCTTTAAATGTGTCCCAGAGATTCTGGTACGTTGTGTCTTCATTCTCGTTGGTTTCAAAGAACTTCTTTATTTCTGCCTTCATTTCATTGTTTATCCAATCAACATTCAAGAGCCAGTTGTTCAGTTTCCATGAAGCTGTGCGGTTCTGAGTTATTTTCTGAATTCTGAGTTCCAACTTGATTGCACTATGGTCTGAGAGACTGTTTGTTATGATTTCAGTTGTTTTGCATTTGCTGAGGAGTGCTTTACTTCCAATTATGTGGTCAATTTTGGAGTAGGTGTGATGTGGTGCTGAGAAGAATGTATATTCTGTGGATTTGGGGTGGAGAGTTCTGTAAATGTCTATCAGGTTTGCTTGTTCCAGGTCTGAGTTCAAGTCCTGGATATCCTTGTTAATTTTCTGTCTATTTTATATGGCCACTCATTCAGAGAATCACTGAATAATGTGGTGTAGTCAGGAGTCTATTTGGTATGGACACTCATACAGAACCTGTTTGAATAATGCACACGTGTGGAATAGACACTAGTCTATTTCATATGGCCTCTCATTCAAAGTTTCAGTGAATAATGCACACGTGTGGAATAGACACTAGTCTATTTTATATGGCCACTCATTCAGAGAATCACTGAATAATGTGGTGTAGTCAGGAGTCTATTTGGTATGGACACTCATACAGAACCTGTTTGAATAATGCACAAATGTAAAGTACTCAGCAGTCTATTTCATATGGCCTCTCATTCAAAGTTTCAGTGAATAATGCACAAATGTAAAGTACTCAGCAGTCTATTTCATATGGCCTCTCATTCAAAGTTTCAGTGAATAATGCACACGTGTGGAATAGACACTAGTCTATTTCATATGGCCACTCATTCAGAGCCTCAGTGAATAATGCACACCTGTGGAATAGTCAGGAGACTATTTGATATGGACACTCATACAGAACCTGTTTGAATAATGCACAATGGGGCAATAGTAAGGAGTCTATTTCATATGGCCACTCATTCAGAGAATCACTGAATAATGCACACGTGTGGAATAGACACTAGTCTATTTCATATAGCCACTCATTTAGAGCCTCAGTGAATAATGCACAAATGTAAAGTACTCAGCAGTCTATTTCATATGGCCACTCATTCAGAGAATCACTGAATAATGTGGTGTAGTCAGGAGTCTATTTCATATGGCCTCTCATTCAAAGTTTCAGTGAATAATGCACAAATGTAAAGTACTCAGCAGTCTATTTCATATGGCCTCTCATTCAAAGTTTCAGTGAATAATGCACAAATGTAAAGTACTCAGCAGTCTATTTCATATAGCCACTCATTCAGAGATTCACTGAATAATACACACCTGGAGAATAATTTGGAGTCTATTTTTATGGCCACTCATTCTGTGCCTCCTGAATGATACACACCTGGGTGATAGTCAGGAGTCTATTTCATATGGCCACTCATTCAGAGAATCACTGAATAATGTGGTGTAGTCAGGAGTCTATTTCATATGGCCACTCATTCAGAGAATCACTGAATAATGTGGTGTAGTCAGGAGTCTATTTCATATGGCCTCTCATTCAAAGTTTCAGTGAATAATGCACAAATGTAAAGTACTCAGCAGTCTATTTCATATAGCCACTCATTCAGAGAATCACTGAATAATGTGGTGTAGTCAGGAGTCTATTTCATATGGCCTCTCATTCAAAGTTTCAGTGAATAATGCACAAATGTAAAGTACTCAGCAGTCTATTTCATATAGCCACTCATTCAGAGATTCACTGAATAATACACACCTGGAGAATAATTTGGAGTCTATTTTCGATGGACATTCATTCAGAGCCTCAGTGAATAATGCACACGTGTGGAATAGACACTAGTCTATTTTATATGGCCACTCATTCAGAGAATCACTGAATAATGTGGTGTAGTCAGGAGTCTATTTCATATAGCCACTCATTTAGAACCTTATTGAATAATTCACAATGGAGCAATAGTCAGGTGTCTATTTTATATGGCCACAAAATCAAAGCCTGAGTGAGTAATACACACCTGGGTGATAGTCAGGAGTCTATTTCATATAGCCACTCATTTAGAGCCTCAGTGAATAATGCACACGTGTGGAATAGACACTAGTCTATTTCATATGGCCTCTCATTCAAAGTTTCAGTGAATAATGCACACCTGTGGAATAGTCAGGAGACTATTTGATATGGACACTCATACAGAACCTGTTTGAATAATGCACACGTGTGGAATAGACACTAGTCTATTTTATATGGCCTCTCATTCAAAGTTTCAGTGAATAATGCACACGTGTGGAATAGACACTAGTCTATTTCATATGGCCAAAGTTTCAGAGCCTCAGTGAATAATGCACAAATGTAAAGTACTCAGCAGTCTATTTCATATGGCCTCTCATTCAAAGTTTCAGTGAATAATGCACAATGGGGCAATAGTAAGGAGTCTATTTCATATGGCCACTCATTCTGTGCCTCCTGAATGATACACACCTGGGTGATAGTCAGGAGTCTATTTCATATGGCCTCTCATTCAAAGTTTCAGTGAATAATGCACACGTGTGGAATAGACACTAGTCTATTTTATATGGCCACTCATTCTGTGCCTCCTGAATGATACACACCTGGGTGATAGTCAGGAGTCTATTTCATATGGCCACTCATTCTGTGCCTCCTGAATGATACACACCTGGGTGATAGTCAGGAGTCTATTTCATATGGCCTCTCATTCAAAGTTTCAGTGAATAATGCACAAATGTAAAGTACTCAGCAGTCTATTTCATATGGCCACTCATTCTGTGCCTCCTGAATGATACACACCTGGGTGATAGTCAGGAGACTATTTGATATGGACACTCATACAGAACCTGTTTGAATAATGCACAATGGGGCAATAGTAAGGAGTCTATTTCATATGGCCAAAGTTTCAGAGCCTCAGTGAATAATGCACACCTGTGGAATAGTCAGGAGACTATTTGATATGGACACTCATACAGAACCTGTTTGAATAATGCACAAATGTAAAGTACTCAGCAGTCTATTTCATATGGCCACTCATTCAGAGAATCACTGAATAATGTGGTGTAGTCAGGAGTCTATTTCATATAGCCACTCATTTAGAGCCTCAGTGAATAATGCACACGTGTGGAATAGACACTAGTCTATTTCATATAGCCACTCATTCAGAGATTCACTGAATAATACACACCTGGGTGATAGTCAGGAGTCTATTTCATATGGCCACTCATTCTGTGCCTCCTGAATGATACACACCTGGGTGATAGTCAGGAGTCTATTTCATATGGCCACTCATTCTGTGCCTCCTGAATGATACACACCTGGGTGATAGTCAGGAGACTATTTGATATGGACACTCATACAGAACCTGTTTGAATAATGCACAAATGTAAAGTACTCAGCAGTCTATTTCATATGGCCACTCATTCTGTGCCTCCTGAATGATACACACCTGGGTGATAGTCAGGAGTCTATTTCATATGGCCACTCATTCAGAGAATCACTGAATAATGTGGTGTAGTCAGGAGTCTATTTGGTATGGACACTCATACAGAACCTGTTTGAATAATGCACAAATGTAAAGTACTCAGCAGTCTATTTCATATGGCCACTCATTCAGAGATTCACTGAATAATACACACCTGGAGAATAATTTGGAGTCTTTTTCATATGTTTGTTGGCCTCATGTATGTCTTCTTTTGTAAAGTGTCTGTTCATATCCTTTGCCCATTTTTGAATGGGCTTGTTTGTTTTTTCCTGTAAATCTGTTTGAGTTCTTTGTAAATTCTGGATATCAGCCCTTTGTCAGATGTAAACTGCAAAGATTTTTCCCATTCTGATGGTTGCCGATTCACTCTAGTGACTGTTTCTTTTGCCGTGCAGAAGCTGTGGAGTTTGATTAGGTCCCATTTGTCTATTTTGGCTTTTGTTGCCAATGCTTTTGGTGTTTTGTTCATGAAGTCCTTGCCTACTCCTATGTCCTGAATGGTTTTGCCTAGATTTTCTTCTAGGGTTTTTATGGTGTCAGGTCTTATGTTTAAGTCTTTAATCCATCTGGAGTTAATTTTAGTGTAAGGTGTCAGGAAGGGGTCCAGTTTCTGCTTTCTGCACATGGCTAGCCAGTTTTTCTAACACATCTATTGTTTTTGTCTGGTTTATCAAAGATTATATGGTTGTAGATATGTTGTGTTGCCTCCGATGCCTCTGTTCTGTTCCATTGGTCTATATCTCTGTTTTGGTACCAGTACCATGCTGTTTTGATTACTGTAGCCTTGTAGTATAGTTTGAAGTCTGGTAGTGTGATGCCTCCCGCTGTGTTCTTTTGCTTAGAATTGACTTGGCTATGCGGGCTCTTTTTGGTTCCATATGAAATTCATGGTGGTTTTTCCAGTTCTGTGAAGAAATTCAATGGTAGTTTGATGGGGATAGCATTGATTGTGTAAATTACTTTGGGCAGTATAGCCATTTTCACGATATTGATTCTTCCTAACCACGAACATGGAATGTTTCTCCATCTGTTTGTGTCCTCTCTTATTTCGTTGAGCAGTGGTTTGTAGTTTTCCTTAAAGAGGTCCCTTACATTCCTTGTGAGTTGTATTCCTAGGTATTTTATTTTCTTTGTAGCAATTGTGAATGGCAGTTCGTTCTTGATTTGGTTCTCTTTAAGTCTGTTATTGGTGTATAGGAATGCTTGTGATTTTTGAACATTGATTTTATATCCTGAGACTTTGCTGAAGTTGCTTATCAGTTTCAGGAGCTTTTGGGCTGAGGTGATGGGGTCTTCTAGGTATACTATCATGTCGTCTGCAAATAGAGACAATTTGGCTTCCACCTTTCCTATTTGAATACCCTTTATTTCTTTTCTGTTCTTGTGTCAGTTTGCTGAGAATGATGTTCTCCAGATTCATCCATGTCCCTACAAAGGACACAAACTCATCATTTC
This sequence comes from Saguinus midas, assembly GCA_021498475.1. NCBI lineage: Eukaryota > Metazoa > Chordata > Mammalia > Primates > Cebidae > Saguinus > Saguinus midas. The sequence continues at coordinate 117,067,609 of CM038400.1, read as the reverse complement.
TGATTGCTGCATAATATTCCATGGTGTATATGTGCCACATTTTCCCAGTCCAGTCTATCATCGTTGGGCATTTGGGTTGGTTCCAGGTCTTTGCTATTGTAAACAGTGCTGCAATGAACATTCCTGTGCATGTGTCCTTATAGTAGAATGATTTATAGTCCTTTGGATAGATACCCAGTAATGGGATTGCTGGGTCAAATGGAATTTCTATTTCTAGGTCCCTTACATTCCTTGTGAGTTGTATTCCTAGGTATTTTATTTTCTTTGTAGCAATTGTGAATGGCAGTTCATTCTTGATTTGGTTCTCTTTACGTCTGTTATTGGTGTATAAAAATGCTTGTGATTTTTGAACATTAATTTTATATTCTGAGACTTTGCTGAAGTTGCTTATTAGTTTCAGGAGCTTTTGGGCTGAGGTGATGGGGTCTTCTAGGTATACTATCATGTCGTCTGCAAATAGAGACAATTTGGCTTCCTCCTGGTTTAGGCTTGGGAGGACACAGGCGTCCAGGAATTTATCCATTTCTTCCTGATTTACTAGTTTATGTGCATAGAGTTGTTTGTAGTATTCTCTGATGATGGTTTGAATTTCTGTGGAATCTGTGGTGATTCCTTTATCGTTTTTTATTGCATCTATTTGGTTGTTCTCTCTTTTCTTTTTATCAGTCTGGCTAGTGGTCTGTCTATTTTGTTGATCTTTTCGAAAAACCAGCTCTTGGATTTATTGATTTTTGAAGGGTTTTTCTTGTCTCTATCTCCTTCAGTTCTGCTCTGATCTTAGTTATTTCTTGTCTTCGGCTAGGTTTTGAGCTTTTTGATCTTGCTCCTCTAGCTTTTTCAATTTTGACGATAGGGTGTCAATTTTGGATCTCTCCACTCTTCTCATGTGGGCACTTATTGCTATATATTTTCCTCTACAGACTGCTTTAAATGTGTCCCAGAGATTCTGGTACGTTGTGTCTTCATTCTCGTTGATTGCAAAGAACTTCTTTATTTCTGCCTTCATTTCATTGTTTATCCAATCAACATTCAAGAGCCAGTTGTTCAGTTTCCATGAAGCTGTGCGGTTCTGAGTTATTTTCTGAATTCTGAGTTCCAACTTGATTGCACTATGGTCTGAGAGACTGTTTGTTATGATTTCAGTTGTTTTGCATTTGCTGAGGAGTGCTTTACTTCCAATTATGTGGTCAATTTTGGATCTCTCCACTCTTCTCATGTGGGCACTTATTGCTATATATTTTCCTCTACAGACTGCTTTAAATGTGTCCCAGAGATTCTGGTACGTTGTGTCTTCATTCTCGTTGGTTTCAAAGAACTTCTTTATTTCTGCCTTCATTTCATTGTTTATCCAATCAACATTCAAGAGCCAGTTGTTCAGTTTCCATGAAGCTGTGCGGTTCTGAGTTATTTTCTGAATTCTGAGTTCCAACTTGATTGCACTATGGTCTGAGAGACTGTTTGTTATGATTTCAGTTGTTTTGCATTTGCTGAGGAGTGCTTTACTTCCAATTATGTGGTCAATTTTGGATCTCTCCACTCTTCTCATGTGGGCACTTATTGCTATATATTTTCCTCTACAGACTGCTTTAAATGTGTCCCAGAGATTCTGGTACGTTGTGTCTTCATTCTCGTTGGTTTCAAAGAACTTCTTTATTTCTGCCTTCATTTCATTGTTTATCCAATCAACATTCAAGAGCCAGTTGTTCAGTTTCCATGAAGCTGTGCGGTTCTGAGTTATTTTCTGAATTCTGAGTTCCAACTTGATTGCACTATGGTCTGAGAGACTGTTTGTTATGATTTCAGTTGTTTTGCATTTGCTGAGGAGTGCTTTACTTCCAATTATGTGGTCAATTTTGGATCTCTCCACTCTTCTCATGTGGGCACTTATTGCTATATATTTTCCTCTACAGACTGCTTTAAATGTGTCCCAGAGATTCTGGTACGTTGTGTCTTCCTTCTCATTGGTTTCCAAGAACTTCTTTATTTCTGCCTTCATTTCATTGTTTATCCAATCAACATTCAAGAGCCAGTTGTTCAGTTTCCATGAAGCTGTGCGGTTCTGAGTTATTTTCTGAATTCTGAGTTCCAACTTGATTGCACTATGGTCTGAGAGACTGTTTGTTATGATTTCAGTTGTTTTGCATTTGCTGAGGAGTGCTTTACTTCCAATTATGTGGTCAATTTTGGAGTAGGTGTGATGTGGTGCTGAGAAGAATGTATATTCTGTGGATTTGGGGTGGAGAGTTCTGTAAATATCTATCAGGTTTGCTTGTTCCAGGTCTGAGTTCAAGTCCTGGATATCCTTGTTAATTTTCTGTCTGGTTGATCTGTCTGATATTGACAGTGGAGTGTTAAAATCTCCCACTATTATTGTGTGGGAGTCTAAGTCTCTTTGTAGGTCATTAAGAACTTGCCTTATATATCTGGGTGCTCCTGCATTGGGTCCATATATATTTAGAATCATTAGCTCTTCTTGTTGTATCGATTCTTTTACCATTATGTAATGACCTTCTTTGTCCCTTTTGATCTTTGTTGCCTTAAAGTGTATTTTATCAGAGACGAGAATTGCAACTCCTACTTTTTTTGCTCTCCATTTGCTTGGTAAATATTCCTCCATCCATTTATTTTGAGCCTTTGCGTATCTTTGCATGTGAGGTGGGTTTCCTGGATACAGCACACTGATGGGTTTTGGCTTTTTATCCAATTTGCCAGTCTGTGTCTTTTGATTGGTGCATTTAGCCCATTTACATTTAGGTTTAATATTGTTATGTGTGAATTTGATACTGCCATTTTGATGCTAGCTGGCTGTTTTTCCCATTGGTTCATGTAGATTCTTCATTTTGTTGATGCTCTTTAGCATTTGGTATGCTTTTAGGATGGCTGGTACTGGTTGTTTCTTTCTATGTGTAGTGCCTTTTTCAGGAGCTCTTGTAAAGCAGGCCTAGTGGTGACAAAATCTCTGAGTACTTGCTTGTTCATGAAGGATTTTATTTTTCCTTCACTTATGAAGCTCAGTTTGGCTGGATATGAAATTCTGGGTTGAAAGTTCTTTTCTTTAAGGATGTTGAATATTGGCCCCACTCTTCTGGCTTGTAGAGTCTCTGCCGAGAGATCTGCTGTGAGTCTGATGGGCTTCCCTTTGTGGGTGACCTGACCTTTCTCTCTGGCTGCCCTTAGTATTTTCTCCTTCATTTCAACCCTGGTGAATCTGACGATTATGTGCCTTGGGGTTGCTCTTCTTGCAGAGTATCTTTGTGGAGTCTATTTCATATAGCCACTCATTTAGAACCTTATTGAATAATTCACAATGGAGCAATAGTCAGGTGTCTATTTTATATGGCCACTCATTCAGAGCCTCAGTGAATAATGCACAAATGTAAAGTACTCAGCAGTCTATTTCATATAGCCACTCATTCAGAGATTCACTGAATAATACACACCTGGGTGATAGTCAGGAGTCTATTTCATATAGCCACTCATTCAGAGATTCACTGAATAATACACACCTGGGTGATAGTCAGGAGTCTATTTCATATAGCCACTCATTTAGAACCTTATTGAATAATTCACAATGGAGCAATAGTCAGGTGTCTATTTTATATGGCCTCTCATTCAAAGTTTCAGTGAATAATGCACACCTGTGGAATAGTCAGGAGACTATTTGATATGGACACTCATACAGAACCTGTTTGAATAATGCACAAATGTAAAGTACTCAGCAGTCTATTTCATATAGCCACTCATTCAGAGAATCACTGAATAATGCACAAATGTAAAGTACTCAGCAGTCTATTTCATATGGCCTCTCATTCAAAGTTTCAGTGAATAATGCACAAATGTAAAGTACTCAGCAGTCTATTTCATATAGCCACTCATTTAGAGCCTCAGTGAATAATGCACAAATGTAAAGTACTCAGCAGTCTATTTCATATAGCCACTCATTCAGAGATTCACTGAATAATACACACCTGGGTGATAGTCAGGAGTCTATTTCATATAGCCACTCATTTAGAACCTTATTGAATAATTCACAATGGAGCAATAGTCAGGTGTCTATTTTATATGGCCACTCATTCAGAGCCTCAGTGAATAATGCACACCTGTGGAATAGTCAGGAGACTATTTGATATGGACACTCATACAGAACCTGTTTGAATAATGCACAAATGTAAAGTACTCAGCAGTCTATTTCATATAGCCACTCATTCAGAGATTCACTGAATAATACACACCTGGGTGATAGTCAGGAGTCTATTTGGTATGGACACTCATACAGAACCTGTTTGAATAATGCACAAATGTAAAGTACTCAGCAGTCTATTTCATATAGCCACTCATTCAGAGATTCACTGAATAATACACACCTGGGTGATAGTCAGGAGTCTATTTTATCAGAGATGAGAATTGCAACTCCTGCTTTTTTGCTCTCCATTTGCTTGGTAAATCTTCCTCCATCCCTTTATTTTGAGCCTTTGTGTATCTTTGCATGTGAGGTGGGTTTCTGGATACAGCACACCGATGGGTTTTGGTTTTTATCCAATTTGCCAGTCTGTGTCTTTTGATTGGTGCATTTAGCCCATTTACATTTAGGGTTAATATTGTTATGTGTGAATTTGATACTGCCATTTTGATGCTAGCTGGCTGTTTTGCCCATTGGTTCATGTAGATTCTTCATTTTGTTGATGCTCTTTAGCATTTGGTATGCTTTTAGGATGGCTGGTACTGGTTGTTTCTTTCTATGTGTAGTGCCTCTTTCAGGAGCTCTTGTAAAGCAGGCCTAGTGGTGACAAAATCTCTGAGTACTTGCTTGTTCATGAAGGATTTTATTTTTCCTTCACTTATGAAGCTCAGTTTGGCTGGATATGAAATTCTGGGTTGAAAGTTCTTTTCTTTAAGGATGTTGAATATTGGCCCCACTCTCTTCTGGCTTGTAGAGTCTCTGCCGAGAGATCTGCTGTGAGTCTGATGGGCTTCCCTTTGTGGGTGACCCGACCTTTCTCTCTGGCTGCCCTTAGTATTTTCTCCTTCATTTCAACCCTGGTGAATCTGACGATTATGTGCCTTGGGGTTGCTCTTCTTGCAGAGTATCTTTGTGGTGTTCTCTGTATTTCCTGGAGTTGAGTATTGACCTGTCTTGCTAGGTTGGGGAAATTTTCCTGGATAATATCCTGAAGAGTGTTTTCCAGCTTGGATTCATTCTCCATCCAGCTTTGTTCCCTTGCTGGTGAGGAGTTTTGGTCCTTTGTAGGAGGTGAGGTGTTTTGGTTTCGGTGTTTTCCTCCTTTTGCGCTGGTTTCTTCCCATCTTTATGGATTTATCCACCTGTCGTCTTAGTAGTTGCTGATTTTTCAATTGGGTCTCTGTGTGGACTGAGATTGTTGATGATGAAGTATTTCTGTTACTTAGTTTTCCTTCTAATGGTCTAGCCCTCTGCTGTATGAGTGCTGAGGTCCACCCAGGCCCTGCTTGTCTGGGGTACACCTGTAGCAGCTGCAGAACAGTGAGGATGCTACCAGTTTCTTCTTCTGCTATCTTTGTTCCAGAATGATGCCCGCCAAATGTCAGTCTGATTAGTCCTTTTTGGGGTGACTCTTTGGATATACAGGGGTCAGGAGCTGCTTGAGGAGACAGTCTGTGCTTTATAGGAGCTCCAGTGCTGAGCTGTGAGCTCCGTTGTTCATTCAGGGTTGTTGAGAAATAGTCAAGAGGATAGAGTCAGGAGTCTATTTCATGTAGACACATATTCAGAGCCTAACTGAATAACATACACCTTGGGAAAGTCAGGATTCTATTATATATAGCCACTTATTCAGAGACTCACTGAATAATGCACAAATGTAAAGTACTCAGCAGTCTATTTCATATAGCCACTCATTTAGAGCCTCAGTGAATAATGCACACCTGTGGAATAGTCAGGAGACTATTTGATATGGACACTCATACAGAACCTGTTTGAATAATGCACAAATGTAAAGTACTCAGCAGTCTATTTCATATGGCCTCTCATTCAAAGTTTCAGTGAATAATGCACACCTGTGGAATAGTCAGGAGACTATTTGATATGGACACTCATACAGAACCTGTTTGAATAATGCACACGTGTGGAATAGACACTAGTCTATTTCATATGGCCTCTCATTCAAAGTTTCAGTGAATAATGCACACGTGTGGAATAGACACTAGTCTATTTCATATGGCCTCTCATTCAAAGTTTCAGTGAATAATGCACAAATGTAAAGTACTCAGCAGTCTATTTCATATAGCCACTCATTTAGAGCCTCAGTGAATAATGCACAAATGTAAAGTACTCAGCAGTCTATTTCATATGGCCTCTCATTCAAAGTTTCAGTGAATAATGCACACGTGTGGAATAGACACTAGTCTATTTTATATGGCCTCTCATTCAAAGTTTCAGTGAATAATGCACACCTGTGGAATAGTCAGGAGACTATTTGATATGGACACTCATACAGAACCTGTTTGAATAATGCACAAATGTAAAGTACTCAGCAGTCTATTTCATATGGCCTCTCATTCAAAGTTTCAGTGAATAATGCACACGTGTGGAATAGACACTAGTCTATTTTATATGGCCTCTCATTCAAAGTTTCAGTGAATAATGCACAAATGTAAAGTACTCAGCAGTCTATTTCATATGGCCTCTCATTCAAAGTTTCAGTGAATAATGCACACGTGTGGAATAGACACTAGTCTATTTTATATGGCCTCTCATTCAAAGTTTCAGTGAATAATGCACAAATGTAAAGTACTCAGCAGTCTATTTCATATGGCCTCTCATTCAAAGTTTCAGTGAATAATGCACACCTGTGGAATAGTCAGGAGACTATTTGATATGGACACTCATACAGAACCTGTTTGAATAATGCACAAATGTAAAGTACTCAGCAGTCTATTTCATATAGCCACTCATTTAGAGCCTCAGTGAATAATGCACACCTGTGGAATAGTCAGGAGACTATTTGATATGGACACTCATACAGAACCTGTTTGAATAATGCACACGTGTGGAATAGACACTAGTCTATTTCATATGGCCAAAGTTTCAGAGCCTCAGTGAATAATGCACAAATGTAAAGTACTCAGCAGTCTATTTCATATGGCCTCTCATTCAAAGTTTCAGTGAATAATGCACACGTGTGGAATAGACACTAGTCTATTTCATATAGCCACTCATTTAGAGCCTCAGTGAATAATGCACACCTGTGGAATAGTCAGGAGACTATTTGATATGGACACTCATACAGAACCTGTTTGAATAATGCACACGTGTGGAATAGACACTAGTCTATTTTATATGGCCACTCATTCAGAGAATCACTGAATAATGCACACGTGTGGAATAGACACTAGTCTATTTTATATGGCCTCTCATTCAAAGTTTCAGTGAATAATGCACACGTGTGGAATAGACACTAGTCTATTTCATATGGCCAAAGTTTCAGAGCCTCAGTGAATAATGCACACGTGTGGAATAGACACTAGTCTATTTTATATGGCCTCTCATTCAAAGTTTCAGTGAATAATGCACACGTGTGGAATAGACACTAGTCTATTTTATATGGCCTCTCATTCAAAGTTTCAGTGAATAATGCACACGTGTGGAATAGACACTAGTCTATTTCATATGGCCTCTCATTCAAAGTTTCAGTGAATAATGCACAAATGTAAAGTACTCAGCAGTCTATTTCATATAGCCACTCATTTAGAGCCTCAGTGAATAATGCACACCTGTGGAATAGTCAGGAGACTATTTGATATGGACACTCATACAGAACCTGTTTGAATAATGCACAAATGTAAAGTACTCAGCAGTCTATTTCATATGGCCAAAGTTTCAGAGCCTCAGTGAATAATGCACAAATGTAAAGTACTCAGCAGTCTATTTCATATGGCCACTCATTCAGAGAATCACTGAATAATGCACAAATGTAAAGTACTCAGCAGTCTATTTCATATGGCCACTCATTCAGAGCCTCAGTGAATAATGCACAAATGTAAAGTACTCAGCAGTCTATTTCATATAGCCACTCATTCAGAGCCTCAGTGAATAATGCACACGTGTGGAATAGACACTAGTCTATTTTATATGGCCACTCATTCAGAGAATCACTGAATAATGCACAAATGTAAAGTACTCAGCAGTCTATTTCATATGGCCACTCATTCAGAGAATCACTGAATAATGCACACGTGTGGAATAGACACTAGTCTATTTCATATGGCCACTCATTCAGAGCCTCAGTGAATAATGCACAAATGTAAAGTACTCAGCAGTCTATTTCATATGGCCTCTCATTCAAAGTTTCAGTGAATAATGCACACGTGTGGAATAGACACTAGTCTATTTCATATGGCCACTCATTCAGAGCCTCAGTGAATAATGCACACGTGTGGAATAGACACTAGTCTATTTCATATGGCCACTCATTCAGAGCCTCAGTGAATAATGCACAAATGTAAAGTACTCAGCAGTCTATTTCATATGGCCACTCATTCAGAGCCTCAGTGAATAATGCACACGTGTGGAATAGACACTAGTCTATTTTATATGGCCTCTCATTCAAAGTTTCAGTGAATAATGCACAAATGTAAAGTACTCAGCAGTCTATTTCATATGGCCTCTCATTCAAAGTTTCAGTGAATAATGCACACGTGTGGAATAGACACTAGTCTATTTCATATGGCCACTCATTCAGAGCCTCAGTGAATAATGCACACCTGTGGAATAGTCAGGAGACTATTTGATATGGACACTCATACAGAACCTGTTTGAATAATGCACACCTGTGGAATAGTCAGGAGACTATTTGATATGGACACTCATACAGAACCTGTTTGAATAATGCACACCTGTGGAATAGTCAGGAGACTATTTGATATGGACACTCATACAGAACCTGTTTGAATAATGCACAAATGTAAAGTACTCAGCAGTCTATTTCATATGGCCTCTCATTCAGAGCTTCAGTGCATAATAAACAGCTGTGGAGTAGTCAGGACCCTATTTAAGGTAGCCCCAAATTAAGCAGCTCCGTGAATGATACACACCTGGGTGATAGTCAGGAGTCTATTTCATATAGCCACTCATTTAGAGCCTCAGTGAATAATATGTATATCTGATAAGTCAGGAATCTCTTTCACATGGCCACTTATTCAGAGACTCACTGAATAATGCACACCTGTGGAATAGTCAGGAGACTATTTGATATGGACACTCATACAGAACCTGTTTGAATAATGCACACGTGTGGAATAGACACTAGTCTATTTTATATGGCCACTCATTCAGAGAATCACTGAATAATGCACACCTGGGCAATACACAAGAGTCTCTTTTTATGCCCACTTAGTCAGAGTCTCATTCAATAATACACACCTGGGTGATAGTCAGGAGTCTATTTCATATGGCCTCTCATTCAAAGTTTCAGTGAATAATGCACACGTGTGGAATAGACACTAGTCTATTTTATATGGCCACTCATTCAGAGCCTCAGTGAATAATGAACTTCTATGGAGTAATCAGGACGCTGTTTAAGATAGCCACGAATTAAGTGCCTTCCTGAATGATACACACCTGGGTGATAGTCAGGAGTCTATTTCATATGGCCACTCATTCTGTGCCTCCTGAATGATACACACCTGGGAAGAGTTAAGAGTCTACTTCATGTAGCCACTCATTTAGAACCTTATTGAATAATTCACAATGGAGCAATAGTCAGGTGTCTATTTTATATGGCCACTCATTCTGTGCCTCCTGAATGATACACACCTGGGTGATAGTCAGGAGTCTATTTCATATAGCCACTCATTCAGAGCCTCACAGAATAATACAGACCTATGGAAAAGTCAGGAGTGTATTTCACATGGCCACTTATTCAGAACCTCAGTGAAGAATCATATATATCTGGAAAATACTCAGGATTCTATTATATATAGCCACTTATTCAGAGACTCACTGAATAATACACACCTGGGAAGAGTTAAGAGTCTACTTCATGTAGCCACTCATTTAGAGCCTCAGTGAATAATATGTATATCTGATAAGTCAGGAATCTCTTTCACATGGCCACTCGTTCAGGGCCTCTGTGAATAATACTCCCTCAGAAATAGTCAAGAGGATAGAGTCAGGAGTCTATTTTATGTGGTCACTCGTTCAGAAACTCACTGAAGAATACACACCTTGGGAATAGTCAGAGTCCAGGTCATATGGCCACTCAATCACAGCATTACCGAATAATGCACAATGGGGCAATAGTAAGGAGTCTATTTCATATGGCCTCTCATTCAGAGCTTCAGTGCATAATAAACAGCTGTGGAGTAGTCAGGACCCTATTTAAGGTAGCCCCAAATTAAGCAGCTCCGTGAATGATACACACATGTGTGATAGTCAGGAGACTATTTGATATGGACACTCATACAGAACCTCTTGAATACTGCACATGTGGGGAATAATCACTAGTCTATTTCATATGGCCACTCATTCAGAGAATCACTGAATAATGCACACCTGTGGAGTAAAATGGGGTCTATTTCATAAGGCCACTCTTTCAGTGTTTCAGTGAATAATATGTATATCTGATAAGTCAGGAATCTCTTTCACATGGCCACTTATTCAGAACCTCAGTGAAGAATCATATATATCTGGAAAATACTCAGGATTCTATTATATATAGCCACTTATTCAGAACCTCAGTGAAGAATCATATATATCTGGAAAATACTCAGGATTCTATTATATATAGCCACTTATTCAGAACCTCAGTGAAGAATCATATATATCTGGAAAATACTCAGGATTCTATTATATATAGCCACTTATTCAGAACCTCAGTGAAGAATCATATATATCTGGAAAATACTCAGGATTCTATTATATATAGCCACTTATTCAGAACCTCAGTGAAGAATCATATATATCTGGAAAATACTCAGGATTCTATTTCATACTACCACTCATTTAGAGCCTCAGTGAATAATGCACAATGGGGCAATAGTAAGGAGTCTATTTCATATGGCCTCTCATTCAAAGTTTCAGTGAATAATGAACTTCTATGGAGTAATCAGGATGCTGTTTAAGATAGCCACGAATTAAGTGCCTTCCTGAATGATACACACCTGGGTGATAGTCAGGAGTCTATTTCATATGGCCACTCATTCAGAGATTCACTGAATAATACACACCTGGGTGATAGTCAGGAGTCTATTTGGTATGGACACTCATACAGAACCTGTTTGAATAATGCACACATGGAGAATAATGAGGAGTCTATGTCATATGGCTACTCATTCAGACAAACAGTGAATAATGCACAAATGTAAAGTACTCAGCAGTCTATTTCATATAGCCACTCATTTAGAACCTTATTGAATAATTCACAATGGAGCAATAGTCAGGTGTCTATTTTATATGGCCACTCATTCAGAGAATCACTGAATAATGCACACCTGTGGAGTAGCCAGGAGTCTATTTCATATGGCCACTCATTGAGAGCCTCACTAAATGTACACACCTGGGAATAGTCAGGATTTACTTTTATCCCTCATTCAGAGTCTCACTAAATAATGCACACCTGTGGAGTAGCCAGGAGTCTATTTCATATGGCCACTCATTCAGAGAATCACTGAATAATGTGGTGTAGTCAGGAGTCTATTTCATGTAGACACATATTCAGAGCCTCAGTGAATAAGACAGACCCTTGCTATAGTAAGGAATCTAATTAATATGGCCACATCTTCTGAGCCTCACTGAATAATACACACCTGGAGAATAATTTGGAGTCTATTTTCGATGGACATTCATTCAGAGCCTCAGTGAATAATGCACACCTGTGGAGTAGCCAGGAGTCTATTTCATTTGGACACTCATTCATAGCCTCAGTGGATAATATGCACGTGTGGATTAGTCAGGATTCCATTTCATATGGCCACTGACTCGTAACCTCAGTGAATAATGCACAAATGTAAAGTACTCAGCAGTCTATTTCATATGGCCACTCATTCAGAGAATCACTGAATAATGCACAATGGGGCAATAGTAAGGAGTCTATTTCATATAGCCACTCATTTAGAGCCTCAGTGAATAAGACAGACCCTTGCTATAGTAAGGAATCTAATTAATATGGCCACATCTTCTGAGCCTCACTGAATAATACACACCTGGAGAATAATTTGGAGTCTATTTTCGATGGACATTCATTCAGAGCCTCAGTGAATAATGCACACCTGTGGAGTAGCCAGGAGTCTATTTCATATGGCCACTCATTCAGAGAATCACTGAATAATGCACACCTGTGGAGTAGCCAGGAGTCTATTTCATTTGGACACTCATTCATAGCCTCAGTGGATAATATGCACGTGTGGATTAGTCAGGATTCCATTTCATATGGCCACTGACTCGTAACCTCAGTGAATAATGCACACCTGTGGAGTAGCCAGGAGTCTATTTCATGTAGACACATATTCAGAGCCTAACTGAATAACATACACCTTGGGAAAGTCAGGATTCTATTTCGTATAGCCACTCATTCAGAGATTCACTGAATAATACAAATATTTAAGATAGACAGCATCCTGTTTCATATGGTCACACAAGAAGAGCCTCACTGAGTAATACACACCTGGGAAGTGTTAGGAGTCTACTTTATATAGCCTCTCATTTACAGCCTCAGGAATAATGCACACGTGTGGAATAGACACTAGTCTATTTTATATGGCCACAAAATCAAAGCCTGAGTGAGTAATACACACCTGGGTGATAGTCAGGAGTCTATTTGGTATGGACACTCATACAGAACCTCTTGAATACTGCACATGTGGGGAATAATCACTAGTCTATTCCATATGCCCAAATATTCAGAGTCAGAGTCAATAATACACACCTGTGGACTAGTCAGAAACAATTTCATATGGCCACTCATTCAGAGATTCACTGAATAATACACACCTGGGTGATAGTCAGGAGTCTATTTCATATGGCCACTCATTCAGAGATTCACTGAATAATACACACCTGGGTGATAGTCAGGAGTCTATTTCATGTAGACACATATTCAGAGCCTAACTGAATAACATACACCTTGGGAAAGTCAGGATTCTATTTCGTATAGCCACTCATTTAGAGCCTCAGTGAATAATGCACACCTGTGGAGTAGCCAGGAGTCTATTTGGTATGGACACTCATACAGAACCTCTTGAATACTGCACATGTGGGGAATAATCACTAGTCTATTTTATATGGCCACTCATTCAGAGCCTCACAGAATAATACAGACCTATGGAAAAGTCAGGAGTGTATTTCACATGGCCACTTATTCAGAACCTCAGTGAAGAATCATATATATCTGGAAAATACTCAGGATTCTATTATATATAGCCACTTATTCAGAGACTCACTGAATAATACACACCTGGGTGATAGTCAGGAGACTATTTGATATGACCGTTCACCCAGTGACTCAGTGGAAAATGCACAGCTGAGAAATAGTCAAGAGGATAGAGTCAGGAGTCTATTTTATGTGGTCACTCGTTCAGAAACTCACTGAAGAATACACACCTTGGGAATAGTCAGAGTCCAGGTCATATGGCCACTCAATCACAGCATTACCGAATAATGCACAATGGGGCAATAGTAAGGAGTCTATTTCATATGGCCTCTCATTCAGAGCTTCAGTGCATAATAAACAGCTGTGGAGTAGTCAGGACCCTATTTAAGGTAGCCCCAAATTAAGCAGCTCCGTGAATGATACACACATGTGTGATAGTCAGGAGACTATTTGATATGGACACTCATACAGAACCTCTTTGAATACTGCACATGTGGGGAATAATCACTAGTCTATTTCATATGGTGATTCGTTTGGAGAGTCAAAAATAACGCACACCTGTGGAGTAAAATGGGTCTATTTCATAAGGCCACTCTTTCAGTGTTTCAGTGAATAATATGTATATCTGATAAGTCAGGAATCTCTTTCACATGGCCACTCGTTCAGGGCCTCTGTGAATAATACTCCCTCAGAAATAGTCAAGGGTCTACTTCAAATGGCTACACATTCAGAGTCTCTGTAAGTAATGCACACCTGGGCAATACACAAGAGTCTCTTTTTATGCCCACTTAGTCAGAGTCTCATTCAATAATACACACCTGGGAAGAGTTAAGAGTCTACTTCATGTAGCCACTCATTTAGAGCCTCAGTGAATAATGCACACCAGGGTAATAGTCGAGCATTTTTATATGGCCACTCATTCTGTGCCTCCCTGAATGATACACACCTGGGGAATCCTCAGGATTCTATTTCATACTACCACTCATTTAGAACCTTATTGAATAATTCACAATGGAGCAATAGTCAGGTGTCTATTTTATATGGCCTCTCATTCAAAGTTTCAGTGAATAATGAACTTCTATGGAGTAATCAGGACGCTGTTTAAGATAGCCACGAATTAAGTGCCTTCCTGAATGATAAACACCTGGGTGATAGTCAGGAGTCTATTTCATATGGCCACTCATTCAGAGATTCACTGAATAATACACACCTGGGAAGTGTTAGGAGTCTACTTTATATAGCCTCTCATTTACAGCCTCAGGAATAATGCACACCTGTGGAATAGTCAGAAGTCTCTTTCCTATGGCCACTCATTCAGAGAATCACTGAATAATGCACACATGGAGAATAATGAGGAGTCTATGTCATATGGCTACTCATTCAGACAAACAGTGAATAATGCACATGTGGAGTAATTAGAAGTCTGTTTCATATGGCCCTCTTTCACAGCCTCACTGAATAATACACACCTGGGTGATAGTCAGGAGTCTATTTCATATGGCCTCTCATTCAAAGTTTCAGTGAATAATGCACAATGGGGCAATAGTAAGGAGTCTATTTCATATGGCCACTGACTCGTAACCTCAGTGAATAATGCACACCTGTGGAATAGTCAGAAGTCTCTTTCCTATGGCCACTCATTGAGAGCCTCACTAAATGTACACACCTGGGAAATAGTCAGGATTTACTTTATCCCTCATTCAGAGTCTCACTAAATAATGCACACCTGTGGAGTAGCCAGGAGTCTATTTCATATGGCCACTCATTCAGAGAATCACTGAATAATGTGCTGTAGTCAGGAGTCTATTTCATGTAGACACATATTCAGAGCCTCAGTGAATAAGACAGACCCTTGCTATAGTAAGGAATCTAATTAATATGGCCACATCTTCTGAGCCTCACTGAATAATACACACCTGGAGAATAATTTGGAGTCCATTTTCGATGGACATTCATTCAGAGCCTCACAGAATAATACAGACCTATGGAAAAGTCAGGAGTGTATTTCACATGGCCACTTATTCAGAGACTCACTGAATAATGTGGTGTAGTCAGGAGTCTATTTCATTTGGACACTCATTCATAGCCTCAGTGGATAATATGCACTTGTGAATTAGTCAGGATTCCATTTCATATGGCCACTGACTCGTAACCTCAGTGAATAATGCACAAATGTAAAGTACTCAGCAGTCTATTTCATATAGCCACTCATTCAGAGATTCACTGAATAATACAAATATTTAAGATAGACAGCATCCTGTTTCATATGGTCACACAAGATGAGTCTCACTGAGTAATACACACCTGGGAAGTGTTAGGAGTCTACTTTATATAGCCTCTCATTTACAGCCTCAGGAATAATGCACACGTGTGGAATAGACACTAGTCTATTTTATATGGCCACAAAATCAAAGACTGAGTGAGTAATACACAACTTTGAAATAGTCACTAGTCTATTCCATATGCCCAAATATTTAGAGTCAGAGTCAATAATACACACCTGTGGACTAGTCAGGAAACAATTTCATATGGCCACTCATTCAGAGATTCACTGAATAATACACACCTGGGTGATAGTCAGGAGTCTATTTCATATGGCCACTCATTCAGAGATTCACTGAATAATACACACCTGGGTGATAGTCAGGAGTCTATTTCATGTAGACACATATTCAGAGCCTAACTGAATAACATACACCTTGGGAAAGTCAGGATTCTATTTCGTATAGCCACTCATTCAGAGAATCACTGAATAATGCACACGTGTGGAATAGACACTAGTCTATTTTATATGGCCACAAAATCAAAGCCTGAGTGAGTAATACACAACTTTGGAATAGTCACTAGTCTATTTTATATGGCCACTCATTCAGAGAATCACTGAATAATGTGGTGTAGTCAGGAGTCTATTTCATATGGCCACTCATTCAGAGCCTCACAGAATAATACAGACCTATGGAAAAGTCAGGAGTGTATTTCACATGGCCACTTATTCAGAACCTCAGTGAAGAATCATATATATCTGGAAAATACTCAGGATTCTATTATATATAGCCACTTATTCAGAGACTCACTGAATAATGCACACCTGGGGAATAGTCTGGAGATTATTTGATATGACCGTTCACCCAGTGACTCAGTGGAAAATGCAGAGCTGAGAAATAGTCAAGAGGATAGAGTCAGGAGTCTATTTTATGTGGTCACTCGTTCAGAAACTCACTGAAGAATACACACCTTGGGAATAGTCAGAGTCCAGGTCATATGGCCACTCATTCAGAGAATCACTGAATAATGCACACCAGGGTAATAGTCGAGCATTTTTATATGGCCACAAAATCAAAGCCTGAGTGAGTAATACACACCTGTGGAGTAGCCAGGAGTCTATTTCATATGGCCTCTCATTCAGAGCTTCAGTGCATAATAAACAGCTGTGGAGTAGTCAGGACCCTATTTAAGGTAGCCCCAAATTAAGCAGCTCCGTGAATGATACACACATGTGTGATAGTCAGGAGTCTATTTCATATAGCCACTCATTCAGAGATTCACTGAATAATACACACCTGGGTGATAGTCAGGAGTCTATTTCATGTAGACACATATTCAGAGCCTAACTGAATAACATACACCTTGGGAAAGTCAGGATTCTATTTCATATAGCCACTCATTTAGAGCCGAATGTAAAACGCATGCCTGAGGAGTATTCAGGAGTCTCTATTTTATGGCCACTCATTCAGAGCCTCACAGAATAATACAGACCTATGGAAAAGTCAGGAGTGTATTTCACATGGCCACTTATTCAGAACCTCAGTGAAGAATCATATATATCTGGAAAATACTCAGGATTCTATTATATATAGCCACTTATTCAGAGACTCACTGAATAATGCACACCTGGGGAATAGTCTGGAGACTATTTGATATGACCGTTCACCCAGTGACTCAGTGGAAAATGCAGAGCTGAGAAATAGTCAAGAGGATAGAGTCAGGAGTCTATTTTATGTGGTCACTCGTTCAGAAACTCACTGAAGAATACACACCTTGGGAATAGTCAGAGTCCAGGTCATATGGCCACTCAATCACAGCATTACCGAATAATGCACAATGGGGCAATAGTAAGGAGTCTATTTCATATGGCCTCTCATTCAGAGCTTCAGTGCATAATAAACAGCTGTGGAGTAGTCAGGACCCTATTTAAGGTAGCCCCAAATTAAGCAGCTCCGTGAATGATACACACATGTGTGATAGTCAGGAGACTATTTGATATGGACACTCATACAGAACCTGTTTGAATAATGCACACCTGTGGAATAGTCAGGAGACTATTTGATATGGACACTCATACAGAACCTCTTGAATACTGCACATGTGGGGAATAATCACTAGTCTATTTCATATGGTGATTCGTTTGGAGAGTCAAAAATAACGCACACCTGTGGAGTAGCCAGGAGTCTATTTCATTTGGACACTCATTCATAGCCTCAGTGGATAATATGCACGTGTGGATTAGTCAGGATTCCATTTCATATGGCCACTCATTCAGAGCCTCACAGAATAATACAGACCTATGGAAAAGTCAGGAGTGTATTTCACATGGCCACTTATTCAGAGACTCACTGAATAATACACACCTGGGTGATAGTCAGGAGTCTATTTTTATGGCCACTCATTCAGAGCCTCAGTGAATAATGCACAATGGGGCAATAGTAAGGAGTCTATTTCATATAGCCACTCATTCAGAGATTCACTGAATAATACACACCTGGGTGATAGTCAGGAGTCTATTTCATATGGCCACTCATTCTGTGCCTCCTGAATGATACACACCTGGGGAATCCTCAGGATTCTATTTCATACTACCACTCATTTAGAACCTTATTGAATAATTCACAATGGAGCAATAGTCAGGTGTCTATTTTATATGGCCTCTCATTCAAAGTTTCAGTGAATAATGCACACCTGTGGAGTAGCCAGGAGTCTATTTCATATAGCCACTCATTTAGAGCCTCAGTGAATAATGCACACCTGTGGAATAGTCAGAAGTCTCTTTCCTATGGCCACTCATTCAGAGATTCACTGAATAATACACACCTGGGTGATAGCCAGGAGTCTATTTGGTATGGACACTCATACAGAACCTGTTTGAATAATGCACACATGGAGAATAATGAGGAGTCTATGTCATATGGCTACTCATTCAGACAAACAGTGAATAATGCACATGTGGAGTAATTAGAAGTCTGTTTCATATGGCCCTCTTTCACAGCCTCACTGAATAATACACACCTGGGTGATAGTCAGGAGTCTATTTTTATGGCCACTCATTCAGAGAATCACTGAATAATGCACACCTGTGGAATAGTCAGAAGTCTCTTTCCTATGGCCACTCATTGAGAGCCTCACTAAATGTACACACCTGGGGAATCCTCAGGATTCTATTATATATAGCCACTTATTCAGAGACTCACTGAATAATACACACCTGGGTGATAGTCAGGAGTCTATTTCATATGGCCACTCATTCAGAGAATCACTGAATAATGTGGTGTAGTCAGGAGTCTATTTTTATGGCCACTCATTCAGAGAATCACTGAATAATGTGGTGTAGTCAGGAGTCTATTTCATGTAGACACATATTCAGAGCCTAACTGAATAACATACACCTTGGGAAAGTCAGGATTCTATTATATATAGCCACTTATTCAGAGACTCACTGAATAATACACACCTGGAGAATAATTTGGAGTCTATTTTCGATGGACATTCATTCAGAGCCTCGGTGAATAATGCACACCTGTGGAGTAGCCAGGAGTCTATTTTATTTGGACACTCATTCATAGCCTCAGTGGATAATATGCACGTGTGGATTAGTCAGGATTCCATTTCATATGGCCACTGACTCATAACCTCAGTGAATAATGCACAAATGTAAAGTACTCAGCAGTCTATTTCATATAGCCACTCATTCAGAGATTCACTGAATAATACAAATATTTAAGATAGACAGCATCCTGTTTTATATGGTCACACAAGAAGAGCCTCACTGAGTAATACACACCTGGGAAGTGTTAGGAGTCTACTTTATATAGCCTCTCATTTACAGCCTCAGGAATAATGCACACGTGTGGAATAGACACTAGTCTATTTTATATGGCCACAAAATCAAAGCCTGAGTGAGTAATACACAACTTTGGAATAGTCACTAGCCTATTCTATATGCCCAAATATTTAGAGTCAGAGTCAATAATACACACCTGTGGACTAGTCAGAAACAATTTCATATGGCCTCTCATTCAAAGTTTCAGTGAATAATGCACAATGGGGCAATAGTAAGGAGTCTATTTCATATGGCCACTCATTCAGAGATTCACTGAATAATACACACCTGGGTGATAGTCAGGAGTCTATTTCATATGGCCACTCATTCAGAGATTCACTGAATAATACACACCTGGGTGATAGTCAGGAGTCTATTTCATGTAGACACATATTCAGAGCCTAACTGAATAACATACACCTTGGGAAAGTCAGGATTCTATTTCGTATAGCCACTCATTCAGAGCCTCGGTGAATAATGCACACCTGTGGAGTAGCCAGGAGTCTATTTCATATGGCCACTCATTCAGAGCCTCACAGAATAATACAGACCTATGGAAAAGTCAGGAGTGTATTTCACATGGCCACTTATTCAGAACCTCAGTGAAGAATCATATATATCTGGAAAATACTCAGGATTCTATTATATATAGCCACTTATTCAGAGACTCACTGAATAATGCACACCTGTGGAATAGTCAGGAGACTATTTGATATGACCGTTCACCCAGTGACTCAGTGGAAAATGCAGAGCTGAGAAATAGTCAAGAGGATAGAGTCAGGAGTCTATTTCATATGGCCACTCATTCAGAGAATCACTGAATAATGCACAATGGGGCAATAGTAAGGAGTCTATTTCATATAGCCACTCATTTAGAACCTTATTGAATAATTCACAATGGAGCAATAGTCAGGTGTCTATTTTATATGGCCTCTCATTCAAAGTTTCAGTGAATAATGCACACCTGTGGAGTAGCCAGGAGTCTATTTCATATAGCCACTCATTCAGAGCCTCGGTGAATAATGCACACCTGTGGAATAGTCAGAAGTCTCTTTCCTATGGCCACTCATTCAGAGATTCACTGAATAATACACACCTGGGTGATAGTCAGGAGTCTATTTGGTATGGACACTCATACAGAACCTGTTTGAATAATGCACACATGGAGAATAATGAGGAGTCTATGTCATATGGCTACTCATTCAGACAAACAGTGAATAATGCACATGTGGAGTAATTAGAAGTCTGTTTCATATGGCCCTCTTTCACAGCCTCACTGAATATTACACACTTGTGATATAGTCTGGAGTCTATTTTTATGGCCACTCATTCAGAGCCTCACAGAATAATACAGACCTATGGAAAAGTCAGGAGTGTATTTCACATGGCCACTTATTCAGAACCTCAGTGAAGAATCATATATATCTGGAAAATACTCAGGATTCTATTTCATATAGCCACTCATTCAGAGATTCACTGAATAATACACACCTGTGGACTAGTCAGGAAACAATTTCATATGGCCACTCATTCAGAGAATCACTGAATAATGTGGTGTAGTCAGGAGTCTATTTCATGTAGACACATATTCAGAGCCTCAGTGAATAAGACAGACCCTTGCTATAGTAAGGAATCTAATTAATATGGCCACATCTTCTGAGCCTCACTGAATAATACACACCTGGAGAATAATTTGGAGTCTATTTTCGATGGACATTCATTCAGAGCCTCAGTGAATAATGCACACCTGTGGAGTAGCCAGGAGTCTATTTCATATGGCCACTCATTCAGAGCCTCACAGAATAATACAGACCTATGGAAAAGTCAGGAGTGTATTTCACATGGCCACTTATTCAGAACCTCAGTGAAGAATCATATATATCTGGAAAATACTCAGGATTCTATTATATATAGCCACTTATTCAGAGACTCACTGAATAATGCACAAATGTAAAGTACTCAGCAGTCTATTTCATATGGCCACTCATTCAGAGCCTCAGTGAATAATGCACACCTGTGGAATAGTCAGAAGTCTCTTTCCTATGGCCACTCATTGAGAGCCTCACTAAATGTACACACCTGGGAAGTGTTAGGAGTCTACTTTATATAGCCTCTCATTTACAGCCTCAGGGAATAATGCACACGTGTGGAATAGACACTAGTCTATTTTATATGGCCACAAAATCAAAGCCTGAGTGAGTAATACACAACTTTGGAATAGTCACTAGTCTATTCCATATGCCCAAATATTCAGAGTCAGAGTCAATAATACACACCTGGGGAATCCTCAGGATTCTATTATATATAGCCACTTATTCAGAACCTCAGTGAAGAATCATATATATCTGGAAAATAGTCAGGAGTCTATTTCATATGGCCACTCATTCAGAGATTCACTGAATAATACACACCTGGGTGATAGTCAGGAGTCTATTTCATGTAGACACATATTCAGAGCCTAACTGAATAACATACACCTTGGGAAAGTCAGGATTCTATTTCGTATAGCCACTCATTTAGAGCCGAATGTAAAACGCATGCCTGAGGAGTATTCAGGAGTCTCTATTTTATGGCCACTCATTCAGAGCCTCACAGAATAATACAGACCTATGGAAAAGTCAGGAGTGTATTTCACATGGCCACTTATTCAGAACCTCAGTGAAGAATCATATATATCTGGAAAATACTCAGGATTCTATTATATATAGCCACTTATTCAGAGACTCACTGAATAATGCACACCTGTGGAATAGTCAGGAGACTATTTGATATGACCGTTCACCCAGTGACTCAGTGGAAAATGCAGAGCTGAGAAATAGTCAAGAGGATAGAGTCAGGAGTCTATTTTATATGGCCACTCATTCAGAGAATCACTGAATAATGCACACCTGTGGAGTAGCCAGGAGTCTATTTCATATAGCCACTCATTTAGAACCTTATTGAATAATTCACAATGGAGCAATAGTCAGGTGTCTATTTTATATGGCCTCTCATTCAGAGATTCAGTGCATAATAAACAGCTGTGAAGTAGTCAGTATCCTCTTTACAGTGGCCCCAAATTAAGCAGCTCCGTGAATAATACACACATGTGTGATACTCAGGAGACTATTTGATATGGACACTCATACAGAACCTCTTGAATACTGCACATGTGGGGAATAATCACTAGTCTATTTCATATGGTGATTCGTTTGGAGAGTCAAAAATAACGCACACCTGTGGAGTAAAATGGGTCTATTTCATAAGGCCACTCTTTCAGTGTTTCAGTGAATAATATGTATATCTGATAAGTCAGGAATCTCTTTCACATGGCCACTCGTTCAGGGCCTCTGTGAATAATACTCCCTCAGAAATAGTCAAGAGGATAGAGTCAGGAGTCTATTTCATATGGCCACTCATTCTGTGCCTCCTGAATGATACACACCTGGGAAGTGTTAGGAGTCTACTTTATATAGCCTCTCATTTACAGCCTCAGGGAATAATGCACACCTGGGCAATACACAAGAGTCTCTTTTTATGCCCACTTAGTCAGAGTCTCATTCAATAATACACACCTGGGAAGAGTTAAGAGTCTACTTCATGTAGCCACTCATTTAGAGCCTCAGTGAATAATGCACACCAGGGTAATAGTCGAGCATTTTTATATGGCCACTCATTCTGTGCCTCCTGAATGATACACACCTGGGGAATCCTCAGGATTCTATTTCATACTACCACTCATTTAGAGCCTCAGTGAATAATGCACAATGGGGCAATAGTAAGGAGTCTATTTCATATGGCCTCTCATTCAAAGTTTCAGTGAATAATGAACTTCTATGGAGTAATCAGGACGCTGTTTAAGATAGCCACGAATTAAGTGCCTTCCTGAATGATACACACCTGGGTGATAGTCAGGAGACTATTTGATATGGACACTCATACAGAACCTGTTTGAATAATGCACATGTGGAGTAATTAGAAGTCTGTTTCATATGGTCACACAAGAAGAGCCTCACTGAGTAATACACACCTGGGTGATAGTCAGGAGTCTATTTGGTATGGACACTCATACAGAACCTGTTTGAATAATGCACACATGGAGAATAATGAGGAGTCTATGTCATATGGCTACTCATTCAGACAAACAGTGAATAATGCACAAATGTAAAGTACTCAGCAGTCTATTTCATATGGCCACTCATTCTGTGCCTCCTGAATGATACACACATGTGTGATAGTCAGGAGTCTATTTTATATGGCCTCTCATTCAAAGTTTCAGTGAATAATGCACAATGGGGCAATAGTAAGGAGTCTATTTCATGTAGACACATATTCAGAGCCTCAGTGAATAATATGTATATCTGATAAGTCAGGAATCTCTTTCACATGGCCACTCGTTCAGGGCCTCTGTGAATAATACTCCCTCAGAAATAGTCAAGAGGATAGAGTCAGGAGTCTATTTTTATAGCCACTTATTCAGAGACTCACTGAATAATACACACCTGTGGACTAGTCAGGAAACAATTTCATATGGCCACTCATTCAGAGAATCACTGAATAATGTGGTGTAGTCAGAAGTCTATTTCATGTAGACACATATTCAGAGCCTCAGTGAATAAGACAGACCCTTGCTATAGTAAGGAATCTAATTAATATGGCCACATCTTCTGAGCCTCACTGAATAATACACACCTGGAGAATAATTTGGAGTCTATTTTCGATGGACATTCATTCAGAGCCTCGGTGAATAATGCACACCTGTGGAGTAGCCAGGAGTCTATTTCATTTGGACACTCATTCATAGCCTCAGTGGATAATATGCACGTGTGGATTAGTCAGGATTCCATTTCATATGGCCACTGACTCATAACCTCAGTGAATAATGCACAAATGTAAAGTACTCAGCAGTCTATTTCATATAGCCACTCATTCAGAGATTCACTGAATAATACAAATATTTAAGATAGACAGCATCCTGTTTCATATGGTCACACAAGAAGAGCCTCACTGAGTAATACACACCTGGGAAGTGTTAGGAGTCTACTTTATATAGCCTCTCATTTACAGCCTCAGCGAATAATGCACACGTGTGGAATAGACACTAGTCTATTTTATATGGCCACAAAATCAAAGCCTGAGTGAGTAATACACAACTTTGGAATAGTCACTAGTCTATTTCATATGGCCACTCATTCAGAGCCTCACAGAATAATACAGACCTATGGAAAAGTCAGGATTCTATTATACATGGCCACTTATTCAGAACCTCAGTGAAGAATCATATATATCTGGAAAATACTCAGGATTCTATTTCATATAGCCACTCATTCAGAGCCTCACAGAATAATACAGACCTATGGAAAAGTCAGGATTCTATTATATATAGCCACTTATTCAGAACCTCAGTGAAGAATCATATATATCTGGAAAATACTCAGGATTCTATTTCGTATAGCCACTCATTTAGAGCCGAATGTAAAAACGCATGCCTGAGGAGTATTCAGGAGTCTCTATTTTATGGCCACTCATTCAGAGCCTCACAGAATAATACAGACCTATGGAAAAGTCAGGAGTGTATTTCACATGGCCACTTATTCAGAACCTCAGTGAAGAATCATATATATCTGGAAAATACTCAGGATTCTATTATATATAGCCACTTATTCAGAGACTCACTGAATAATACACACCTGGGTGATAGTCAGGAGACTATTTGATATGACCGTTCACCCAGCGACTCAGTGGAAAATGCAGAGCTGAGAAATAGTCAAGAGGATAGAGTCAGGAGTCTATTTTATGTGGTCACTCGTTCAGAAACTCACTGAAGAATACACACCTTGGGAATAGTCAGAGTCCAGGTCATATGGCCACTCAATCACAGCATTACCGAATAATGCACAATGGGGCAATAGTAAGGAGTCTATTTCATATGGCCTCTCATTCAGAGCTTCAGTGCATAATAAACAGCTGTGGAGTAGTCATGACCCTATTTAAGGTAGCCCCAAATTAAGCAGCTCCGTGAATGATACACACATGTGTGATAGTCAGGAGACTATTTGATATGGACACTCATTCAGAGAATCACTGAATAATGTGGTGTAGTCAGGAGTCTATTTGGTATGGACACTCATACAGAACCTCTTGAATACTGCACATGTGGGGAATAATCACTAGTCTATTTTATATGGCCACTCATTCAGAGAATCACTGAATAATGCACAATGGGGCAATAGTAAGGAGTCTATTTCATATGGCCTCTCATTCAAAGTTTCAGTGAATAATATGTATATCTGATAAGTCAGGAATCTCTTTCACATGGCCACTCGTTCAGGGCCTCTGTGAATAATACTCCCTCAGAAATAGTCAAGGGTCTACTTCAAATGGCTACACATTCAGAGTCTCTGTAAGTAATGCACACCTGGGCAATACACAAGAGTCTCTTTTTATGCCCACTTAGTCAGAGTCTCATTCAATAATACACACCTGGGAAGAGTTAAGAGTCTACTTCATGTAGCCACTCATTTAGAGCCTCAGTGAATAATGCACACCAGGGTAATAGTCGAGCATTTTTATATGGCCACTCATTCTGTGCCTCCTGAATGATACACACCTGGGGAATCCTCAGGATTCTATTTCATACTACCACTCATTTAGAGCCTCAGTGAATAATGCACAATGGGGCAATAGTAAGGAGTCTATTTCATATGGCCTCTCATTCAAAGTTTCAGTGAATAATGAACTTCTATGGAGTAATCAGGACGCTGTTTAAGATAGCCACGAATTAAGTGCCTTCCTGAATGATACACACCTGGGTGATAGTCAGGAGTCTATTTCATATGGCCACTCATTCAGAGATTCACTGAATAATACACACCTGGGTGATAGTCAGGAGTCTATTTGGTATGGACACTCATACAGAACCTGTTTGAATAATGCACACCTGTGGAATAGTCAGGAGACTATTTGATATGGACACTCATACAGAACCTGTTTGAATAATGCACAAATGTAAAGTACTCAGCAGTCTATTTCATATAGCCACTCATTCAGAGAATCACTGAATAATGCACATGTGGAGTAATTAGAAGTCTGTTTCATATGGCCCTCTTTCACAGCCTCACTGAATATTACACACTTGTGATATAGTCTGGAGTCTATTTTTATGGCCACTCATTCAGAGATTCACTGAATAATACACACCTGGGTGATAGTCAGGAGTCTATTTCATATGGCCACTCATTCAGAGATTCACTGAATAATACACACCTGGGAAGAGTTAAGAGTCTACTTCATGTAGCCACTCATTTAGAACCTTATTGAATAATTCACAATGGAGCAATAGTCAGGTGTCTATTTTATATGGCCACTCATTCAGAGATTCACTGAATAATACACACCTGGGTGATAGTCAGGAGTCTATTTCATGTGGCCTCTCATTCAGAGTGTCACTGAATAATGTGGTGTAGTCAGGAGTCTATTTCATGTAGACACATATTCAGAGCCTCAGTGAATAAGACAGACCCTTGCTATAGTAAGGAATCTAATTAATATGGCCACATCTTCTGAGCCTCACTGAATAATACACACCTGGAGAATAATTTGGAGTCTATTTTCGATGGACATTCATTCAGAGCCTCAGTGAATAATGCACACCTGTGGAATAGTCAGGAGACTATTTGATATGGACACTCATTCATAGCCTCAGTGGATAATATGCACGTGTGGATTAGTCAGGATTCCATTTCATATGGCCACTCATTCAGAGCCTCAGTGAATAATGCACAAATGTAAAGTACTCAGCAGTCTATTTCATATGGCCACTCATTCAGAGAATCACTGAATAATGCACAAATGTAAAGTACTCAGCAGTCTATTTCATATGGCCACTCATTCAGAGCCTCAGTGAATAATGCACACCTGTGGAGTAGCCAGGAGTCTATTTCATATAGCCACTCATTCAGAGAATCACTGAATAATGTGGTGTAGTCAGGAGTCTATTTCATATAGCCACTCATTCAGAGCCTCAGTGAATAATGCACACCTGTGGAGTAGCCAGGAGTCTATTTCATATAGCCACTCATTCAGAGAATCACTGAATAATGCACACCTGTGGAGTAGCCAGGAGTCTATTTCATATGGCCACTCATTCAGAGAATCACTGAATAATGTGGTGTAGTCAGGAGTCTATTTCATATGGCCACTCATTCAGAGATTCACTGAATAATACAAATATTTAAGATAGACAGCATCCTGTTTCATATGGTCACACAAGAAGAGCCTCACTGAGTAATACACACCTGGAGAATAATTTGGAGTCTATTTTCGATGGACATTCATTCAGAGAATCACTGAATAATGTGGTGTAGTCAGGAGTCTATTTCATATAGCCACTCATTCAGAGAATCACTGAATAATGCACAAATGTAAAGTACTCAGCAGTCTATTTCATATGGCCACTCATTCAGAGCCTCAGTGAATAATGCACACCTGTGGAGTAGCCAGGAGTCTATTTCATATAGCCACTCATTCAGAGAATCACTGAATAATGTGGTGTAGTCAGGAGTCTATTTCATGTAGACACATATTCAGAGCCTCAGTGAATAATGCACAAATGTAAAGTACTCAGCAGTCTATTTCATATGGCCACTCATTCAGAGAATCACTGAATAATGCACAAATGTAAAGTACTCAGCAGTCTATTTCATATGGCCACTCATTCAGAGAATCACTGAATAATGTGGTGTAGTCAGGAGTCTATTTCATATAGCCACTCATTCAGAGATTCACTGAATAATACACACCTGGAGAATAATTTGGAGTCTATTTTCGATGGACATTCATTCAGAGAATCACTGAATAATGCACACCTGTGGAGTAGCCAGGAGTCTATTTCATATAGCCACTCATTTAGAGCCTCAGTGAATAATGCACACCTGTGGAATAGTCAGGAGACTATTTGATATGGACACTCATACAGAACCTGTTTGAATAATGCACAAATGTAAAGTACTCAGCAGTCTATTTCATATAGCCACTCATTCAGAGAATCACTGAATAATGCACAAATGTAAAGTACTCAGCAGTCTATTTCATATGGCCACTCATTCAGAGCCTCAGTGAATAATGCACAAATGTAAAGTACTCAGCAGTCTATTTCATATAGCCACTCATTTAGAGCCTCAGTGAATAATGCACACGTGTGGAATAGACACTAGTCTATTTCATATAGCCACTCATTCAGAGAATCACTGAATAATGCACACGTGTGGAATAGACACTAGTCTATTTTATATGGCCACAAAATCAAAGCCTGAGTGAGTAATACACAACTTTGGAATAGTCACTAGTCTATTTTATATGGCCACAAAATCAAAGCCTGAGTGAGTAATACACACCTGGAGAATAATTTGGAGTCTATTTTCGATGGACATTCATTCAGAGCCTCAGTGAATAATGCACACGTGTGGAATAGACACTAGTCTATTTCATATGGCCACTCATTCAGAGATTCACTGAATAATACACACCTGGAGAATAATTTGGAGTCTATTTTCGATGGACATTCATTCAGAGAATCACTGAATAATGCACACCTGTGGAGTAGCCAGGAGTCTATTTCATATAGCCACTCATTCAGAGATTCACTGAATAATACAAATATTTAAGATAGACAGCATCCTGTTTCATATGGTCACACAAGAAGAGCCTCACTGAGTAATACACAACTTTGGAATAGTCACTAGTCTATTTTATATGGCCACTCATTCAGAGATTCACTGAATAATACACACCTGGAGAATAATTTGGAGTCTATTTTCGATGGACATTCATTCAGAGAATCACTGAATAATGTGGTGTAGTCAGGAGTCTATTTCATATGGCCACTCAATCACAGCATTACCGAATAATGCACAAATGTAAAGTACTCAGCAGTCTATTTCATATAGCCACTCATTCAGAGCCTCAGTGAATAATGCACACCTGTGGAGTAGCCAGGAGTCTATTTCATATAGCCACTCATTTAGAGCCTCAGTGAATAATGCACAAATGTAAAGTACTCAGCAGTCTATTTCATATGGCCTCTCATTCAAAGTTTCAGTGAATAATGCACACCTGTGGAATAGTCAGGAGACTATTTGATATGGACACTCATACAGAACCTGTTTGAATAATGCACAAATGTAAAGTACTCAGCAGTCTATTTCATATAGCCACTCATTCAGAGCCTCAGTGAATAATGCACAAATGTAAAGTACTCAGCAGTCTATTTCATATGGCCACTCAATCACAGCATTACCGAATAATGCACAAATGTAAAGTACTCAGCAGTCTATTTCATATAGCCACTCATTTAGAGCCTCAGTGAATAATGCACACCTGTGGAATAGTCAGGAGACTATTTGATATGACCATTCACCCAGCGACTCAGTGGAAAATGCAGAGCTGAGAAATAGTCAAGGGTCTACATCAAATGGCAGTAATCCTAAATTTAGATCGACTAAATCCCCCAATCAAAAGATACAGTCAAAACCTAATGGTATACTACATCCAGACCCATTTTATATCCGAAAAATACACAAAGAATAAAACAAAAATTGAAGAAAGATTTACCAACCAAATGGAGAAGAAAAATAAATAAATAAACAAAAAGGAGTTGCAATTCATGCATTTGATAAAACGGATTTCAAAACAACAAAGATAGAGTAGTATAAGGATCAATGCATCCTAACACCCAGATACATAAGACCCATTCAGAGATTTAGACTCAACGAGACAGAAAATTAATAAGGATATCCAGAATCTGAAGTCAGATCTGGAACAAGTAAACTTAATAAGTACTTGTAGAGCTCTACACTTTAGACAGATAAAATATACATTCTACATTTTAATACATAAAACAATGATCGGCCATTATTAATACCCATTCATAGAATAAAGCCATATTTCTGTTCTCTCTCCCTCTTTTTCATACTCTCTTTTCCTTTTCTTCTTAAAAAAATGTTTAAGATAGAGAGCATACCGTTTCATATGGTCACACAAGAAGAGCCTCACTGACTAATGCACACCTGGGAAAGTGTGAGGAGTCTCCTTTTTTCTTTTTTTTTTTTAATTTTTATTGCATTATAGGTTTGGGGGTACATGTGCAGAACGAGCAAGATAGTTGAATAGGTACACACATGACAGTGTGTTTTGCTGCTTTCCTCCCCTTCACACACACTTGGTATTCATCCCCAGGCTATCCCCCCCAGCCCCCCCTGCTGTGCGACCCCCAATCCCCCCAACAGTCCTCAGTGTATTGTAGACCGCCTCTCTGTGTCCATGTGTTCTCATTTTTCTCACCCACCTATGAGTGAGTATATGCGGTATTTCTTTTTCTGTTCTTGTGTCAGTCTGCTGAGAATGATGTTCTCCAGATTCATCCATGTCCCTACAAAGGACACAAACTCATCATTTTTGATTGCTGCATAATATTCCATGGTGTATATGTGCCACATTTTCCCAGTCCAGTCTATCATCGTTGGGCATTTGGGTTGGTTCCAGGTATTTGCTATTGTAAACAGTGCTGCAATGAACATTCGTGTGCATGTGTCCTTATAGTAGAACGATTTATAGTCCTTGATAGATACCCAGTAATGGGATTGCTGGGTCAAATGGAATTTCTATTTCTAGGTCCCTGAGGAATCGCCACACTGTCTTCCACAATGGTTGAACTAATTTACACTCCCACCAACAGTGTAAGAGTGTTCCTATTTCTCCACATCCTCTCCAGCATCTGCTGTCTCCAGATTTTTTAATGATCGCCATTCTAACTGGTGTGAGATGGTATCTCAATGTGGTTTTGATTTGCATCTCTAATGACCAATGATGATGAGCACTTTTTCATATGTTTGTTGGCCTCATGTATGTCTTCTTTGTAAAGTTTCTGTTCATATCCTTTGCCCATTTTTGAATGGGCTTGTTTTTTTCCTGTAAATCTGTTTGAGTTCTTTGTAAATTCTGGATATCAGCCCTTTGTCAGATGTGTAAACTGCAAAGATTTTTTCCCATTCTGATGGTTGCCGATTCACTCTAGTGACTGTTTCTTTTGCTGTGCAGAAGCTGTGGAGTTTGATTAGGTCCCATTTGTCTATTTTGGCTTTTGTTGCCAATGCTTTTGGTGTTTTGTTCATGAAGTCCTTGCCTACTCCTATGTCCTGAATGGTTTTGCCTAGATTTTCTTCTAGGGTTTTTATGGTGTCAGGTCTTACGTTTAAGTCTTTAATCCATCTGGAGTTAATTTTAGTGTAAGGTGTCAGGAAGGGGTCCAGTTTCTGCTTTCTGCACATGGCTAGCCAGTTTTCCCAACACCATTTATTAAATAGGAATCCTTTCCCATTGCCTGTTTTGTCTGGTTTATCAAAGATAATATGGTTGTAGATGTGTTGTGTTGCCTCCGATGCCTCTGTTCTGTTCCATTGGTCTATATCTCTGTTTTGGTACCAGTACCATGCTGTTTTGATTACTGTAGCCTTGTAGTATAGTTTGAAGTCTGGTAGCGTGATGCCTCCGCTGTGTTCTTTTTGCTTAGAATTGACTTGGCTATGCGGGCTCTTTTTGGTTCCATATGAAATTCATGGTGGTTTTTCCAGTTCTGTGAAGAAATTCAATGGTAGTTTGATGGGGATAGCATTGATTGTGTAAATTACTTTGGGCAGTATAGCCATTTTCACGATATTGATTCTTCCTAACCACGAACATGGAATGTTTCTCCATCTGTTTGTGTCCTCTTATTTCGTTGAGCAGTTGTTTGTAGTTTTCCTTAAAGGGTCCCTTACATTCCTAGTGAGTTGTATTCCTAGGTATTTTATTTTCTTTGTAGCAATTGTGAATGGCAGTTCGTTCTTGATTTGGTTCTCTTTAAGTCTGTTATTGGTGTATAGGAATGCTTGTGATTTTTGAACATTGATTTTATATCCTGAGACTTTGCTGAAGTTGCTTATCAGTTGCAGGAGCTTTTGGGCTGAGGTGATGGGGTCTTCTAGGTATACTATCATGTCGTCTGCAAATAGAGACAATTTGGCTTCCACCTTTCCTATTTGAATACCCTTTATTTCTTTTTCTTGCCTGATTGCTCTGGCTAGAACTTCCAGTACTATGTTGAATAGAAGTGGTGAGAGGGCATCCTTGTCTAGTGGTTCAAAGGAATGCTTCCAGTTTTTGCCCATTAAGTATGATATTGGCTGTTGGTTTGTCATAAATAGCTTTTATTACTTTGAGATATGTTCCATCAATACCAAGTTTATTGAGGGTTTTAGCATAAAGGGCTGTTGAATTTTGTCAAATGCCTTCTCTGCATCAATTGAGATAATCATGTGGTTTTGCTTCTGTTTATGTGGTGAATTACATTTATAGACTTGCGTATGTTGAACCAGCCTTGCATCCCAGGATGAATCCTACTTGATCATGATGGATAAGTTTTTAATGTGCTGTTGCAATCGGTTTGCCAGTATTTTATTGAAGATTTTTGCATCTATGTTCATCATGGATATTGGCCTGAAGTTTTCTTTTCTTGTTGAGTCTCTGCCAGGTTTTGGTATCAGGATGATGTTGGTCTCATAAAATGATTTGGGAAGGGTTCCCTCTTTTGGATTATTTGGAATAGTTTCAGAAGGAATGGTACCAGATCCTCTTTGTGTGTCTGGTAGAATTCAGCTGTGAACCCATCTGGACCTGGGCTTTTTTGTGGTAGGCAATTGCTGCCTCAACTTCAGACCTTGTTATTGGTCTATTCATAGTTTGCTTCCTCCTGGTTTAGGCTTGGGAGGACACAGGCGTCCAGGAATTTATCCATTTCTTCCTGATTTACTAGTTTATGTGCATAGAGTTGTTTGTAGTATTCTCTGATGATGGTTTGAATTTCTGTGGAATCTGTGGTGATTTCCTTTATCGTTTTTATTGCATCTATTTGGTTGTTCTCTCTTCTTTTTTATCAGTCTGGCTAGTGGTCTGTCTATTTTGTTGATCTTTTCAAAAACCAGCTCTTAGATTTATTGATTTTTTGAAGGGTTTTTCTTGTCTCTATCTCCTTCAGTTCTGCTCTGATCTTAGTTATTTCTTGTCTTCGGCTAGGTTTTGAGCTTTTTGATCTTGCTCCTCTAGCTCTTTCAATTTTGATGATAGGGTGTCAATTTTGGATCTCCACTCTTCTCATGTGGGCACTTATTGCTATATATTTTCCTCTACAGACTGCTTTAAATGTGTCCCAGAGATTCTGGTACGTTGTGTCTTCATTCTCGTTGGTTTCAAAGAACTTCTTTATTTCTGCCTTCATTTCATTGTTTATCCAATCAACATTCAAGAGCCAGTTGTTCAGTTTCCATGAAGCTGTGCGGTTCTGAGTTATTTTCTGAATTCTGAGTTCCAACTTGATTGCACTATGGTCTGAGAGACTGTTTGTTATGATTTCAGTTGTTTTGCATTTGCTGAGGAGTGCTTTACTTCCAATTATGTGGTCAATTTTGGAGTAGGTGTGATGTGGTGCTGAGAAGAATGTATATTCTGTGGATTTGGGGTGGAGAGTTCTGTAAATGTCTATCAGGTTTGCTTGTTCCAGGTCTGAGTTCAAGTCCTGGATATCCTTGTTAATTTTCTGTCTGGTTGATCTGTCTGCTATTGACAGTGGAGTGTTAAAGTCTCCCACTATTATTGTGTGGGAGTCTAAGTCCCTTTGTAAGTCATTAAGAACTTGCCTTATATATCTGGGTGCTCCTACATTGGGTCCATATATATTTAGAATCGTTATCTCTTCTTGTTGTATCGATCCTTTTACCATTATGTAATGACCTTCTTTGTCCCTTTTGATCTTTGTTGCTTTAAAGTCTATTTTATCAGAGATGAGAATTGCAACTCCTGCTTTTTGCTCTCCATTTGCTTGGTAAATCTTCCTCCATCCCTTTATTTTGAGCCTTTGTGTATCTTTGCATGTGAGGTGGGTTTCCTGGATACAGCACACCGATGGGTTTTGGTTTTTATCCAATTTGCCAGTCTGTGTCTTTTGATTGGTGCATTTAGCCCATTTACATTCAGGGTTAATATTGTTATGTGTGAATTTGATACTGCCATTTTGATGCTAGCTGGCTGTTTTGCCCATTGGTTCATGTACATTCTTCATTTTGTTGATGGTCTTTAGCATTTGGTATGCTTTTAGGATGGCTGGAACTGGTTGTTTCTTTCTATGTGTAGTGCCTCTTTCAGGAGCTCTTGTAAAGCAGGCCTAGTGGTGACAAAATCTCTGAGTACTTGCTTGTTCGTGAAGGATTTTATTTTTCCTTCACTTATGAAGCTCAGTTTGGCTGGATATGAAATTCTGGGTTGAAAGCTCTTTCTTTAAGGATGTTGAATATTGGCCCCACTCTTCTGGCTTGTAGAGTCTCTGCCGAGAGATCTGCTGTGAGTCTGATGGGCTTCCCTTTGTGGGTGACCTGACCTTTCTCTGGCTGCCCTTAGTATTTTCTCCTTCATTTCAACCCTGGTGAATCTGACGATTATGTGCCTTGGGGTTGCTCTTCTTGCAGAGTATCTTTGTGGTGTTCTCTGTATTTCCTGGAGTTGAGTATTGACCTGTCTTGCTAGGTTGGGGAAATTTTCCTGGATAATATCCTGAAGAGTGTTTTCCAGCTTGGATTCATTCTCTTCATCACATTCTGGTACACCTATCAAACGTAGGTTGGGTCTCTTCACATAGTCCCACATTTCTTGGAGATTTTGTTCATTCCTTTTGTGCTTTTTCTTTAATCTTGGTTTCTCGTTTTATTTCATTGAGTTGATCTTCAACTTCTGATATTCTTTCTTCTGCTTGGTCAATTCGGCTGTTGAAACTTGTGCATGCTTCAAAGTTCTCGTGTTGTGTTTTTCAGCTCCTTCAATTCATTCATATTCCTCTCTAAGTTGTCCATTCTCGTTATCAATTCCTCGAATCTTTTTCAAATCTTTTTCAAGGTTCTTAGTTTCTTTGCACTGGTTTAGAACATGTTCCTTTAGCTCACTGAAGTTTCTCATTATCCACTTTCTGAAGTCTGATTCCGTCATTTTGTCACATTCATTCTCCATCCAGCTTTGTTCCCTTGCTGGTGAGGAGTTTTGGTCCTTTTTTGGAGGTGAGGTGTTTTGGTTTCGGTGTTTTCTCCTTTTGCGCTGGTTTCTTCCCATCTTTATGGATTTATCCCTTATTGGCTGATTTTTCAATTGGGTCTCTGTGTGGACACTGAGATTGTTGATGATGAAGTATTTCTGTTACTTAGTTTTCTCCTCTAATGATCTATCCTCTCTGCTGTATGAGTGCTGAGGTCCACTCCAGGCCCTGCTTGTCTGGGGTATACCTGCAGCAGCTGCAGAACAATGAGGGATGATACCAGTTTCTTCTTCTGCTGCCCTTGTTCCAGAATGATGCCAAATGTCAGTCTGATTAGTCCTTTTCTGGGGTGACTCCTTGGATATACAGGGGTCAGGGAGCTGCTTGAGAAGACAGTCTGTGCTTTATAGGAGCTCCAGTGCTGAGCTGTGAGCTCCGTTGTTCATTCAGGGTTGTTGGGAGGTTGTTTATGTCTGCTGCAATAGAACTCATAAAACACCACTTTTTTTTTCACCCTTAGATGCTCTGTCTCAGGGAGTTGGGGCTTTTTATGAGTATCTGTTGCACTGTCCTGCCCACTAGGTGGCAGTCTATTCACTATTTGCCTGCTGGGGCTCTGACCTGCTAGCGCGGGTCTGTTGCTGCCTGGTGGAGTCTCTCTGTTATGGCAGGTTGCCTCGGCAATGGCAGGCTGCGTCAGTCCTGGGCGGTACTTAAGTGGGGGTGCACTTCGTCAGCTATGGTGGATGCCCCTACCTGACCGGGCTGCACCGTCCTAGATGCCAGCAACAAAACTCTCAGCCCCAAGTGCCTCCAGTCACCGCCCTGCTTGTCCCGTGAGCGTGGGACCCGCCAGCAACTCCCTGCCTCAGAGTCCGTCCTCTCTCTCTCTCCTCTCCCAAGCTGAAAGGTCGACTCTCTCACTGGCGTCCCAGGAGCTTGCCGATAGGGCACTGGGATCCGTGTGATCTCCCTTGCTGCTGCCCACTACCCTGGCTCAGATCACGTTTCCCAGGAAACTCCTGGTCTGGCTCATTGTCCAAGTCCCGTTCAATCAGATGGACATGCCAATCTGCCCTTCCAAATCTCAGATTGCCGGTTTAACAGGGCACCCAGACCAGTGAGTTCGCGCGGGTCCCGCTGGCGCTGCGTTGCGAGCTGCTAGCGTCCCTTGTCTCCCCCACACCTGGGACTTTCAATGCTCTGTGGGCATAAAAGGAACATCCGAGAATGTGGCTAGGACTCACCCTCTGCACCTTCACCGAGAGCTGCAATCCTGAGTCACCTCTGTGATGCCATCTTGCCTCCTCCCCTGAGTCTTCTATATAATTCTCATTTACAGCCTCAGAAAATATCACTAAGAGGCACTAATCTATATGGTGAAATAGAAAGCCTGTAATACACAAGTTTGGAATAGTCACAGTCTATTCCATATGTCTGAATATTCAAAGTCAGAGTCAATAATACACACCTGTGGTCTAGTTAGGAAACAATTTTATATGGACAAAGTTTCAGAGCCTCAGTGAATATGAAATACTATATTTCATATGACATCTATTTCAGAGCTTCATTGAATAAGGAACCTGTATTGTAGTCAGAATTTTGTTTTTATAGCCACATATTCAAAGCCTAACTGAATAACATACCTTGGGTCAGAACTATTTTATTATAGCCACTCATTTAGAGCCTCAGTGAATAATGCACACCTGGAGTATTCAGACTCAATTTTATGGACACTCATTCAGAGCCTCACAGAATAATACAGACATATGGAAAAGTCAGGAGTGTATTTCACATGGCCGCTTATTCAGAACTGCAGTGAAGAATTATATATATCTGGAAAATACTCAGGATTCTGTTATATAGGGCCA
Organism: Saguinus midas; assembly: GCA_021498475.1. Lineage (NCBI taxonomy): Eukaryota > Metazoa > Chordata > Mammalia > Primates > Cebidae > Saguinus > Saguinus midas. Next base: position 117,030,211 of record CM038400.1, on the reverse strand, counting down.
CTTATAGAAAGACTCACTGAAAAATGCACACCTGGGGAATAGTCTTGAGGCTAATTTATATGACCGTTCCCTCAGCACTCAGTGGAAAATGTAGAGCTAAGAAATAGTCAGGAGGATAGAGTCAGGAGTCTATTTTATGTGGTCACTCGTCCAGAAACTCACTGAAGAATACACACCTCAAGAATATTCAGAGTCCAGGTCTTCTGGCCACTCAATCAAAGCATTTCCAAATAATGCAAAATTGTGCAAGAGTAAGGAGTCTATTTCATATGGCCTCTCATTCAGAGCTTCAGTGTGTAATAAACAGCTGTGGAGTAGTCAGGACCCTATTTCAGGTAGCCCCAAATTAAGCAGCTCAGTGAATGATACACATATATGTGATATCCGGGAGACTACTTTATATGGACACTCATACAGAATCTCTTCGAATACTGCACATGTGGGGAATAATCACTAGTCTATTTTATATGTTTATTTGTTTGGAGAGTCAAAAATACTGGATTCAGGACACATAAATCTCAGATGGATTAAAGACTTATTCCTGACACTATAAAATGAGAAAATCTAGGCAAAACCATTAGCAAGAAGTCATGGGATTATCAAAACACGCATTCAGCCAAAATAGACAAATGGGACCTAATCAAATTCATTCTGTTTCAATACAATCAGTCACTAGAGTGAATAGCTAACCATCAGAATGGGAAAAATCTTTTGGTTATGCATCTGACAACTGATATCCAGAATTTACAGAACTCAAACAGATTTAGAAAAAACATAAATGTTCATTTATGGGCAAAGATATGAACAGACACCTTACAAAGAAGACACATGAGGAACACATTTTATCATCACTGGTCATTAGAGATGCAAATCAAAACCACATTGAGATACCATCTCAGCCAGTTGAATGTGATCATAAAAATCAGAACAGCAGATGCTAGAATGTAATAGAATTACACTGTTTATGTAATGTTCATCCTTGAAAATTGGCTTCCTCAGGACTTAGAAATAGAAATTCCATTGAACTCACATTCTGTATATATCCAGGACTATAAATTTCTTATAGGACACATGCAGAATATATTTCCTGTTTACAATCAGAGAACTCAAATTCTTTTCAATAATAGACTGGACTGATGTGACTATACATGAATATTATGCAGCAATCAAAATGATGTTTTTTGTAAAGACATGGATGAATCTGTAGAACATCATTCTCTGAAACTGACACAAGAACAGTCATTCTCACTCATTGAGAAAAATTAGAACACATGGATAAGTTCTACTACATATTCTATTAGAATAAACAACAGGAAAATCCTTGATAAATACCAAGTTTGTGAGCAAAGGCAGGAAAGACACACTGCCTGTGTGTCTATGCAATTCTTGTTCTGCACATGTAAAACCTATAATGCTTTAAAATATTAAAATAAATAAATTGCAAACCTGTGTTGTCTATTACATAGCCACTCTTTCAGTGTTCAGGGAAAAATATGTATATCTGATAAGTCAGGAATATCTTTCATATGGCCACTCGTTCAGGGCCTCTGTGAATAATACTCCCCTCAGAAATAGTCAAGGTTCTACTTCAAATGGATACACATTCAGAGTCTCTGTAAGTAATGCACACCTGGGAAATACACAAGAGTCTTTTTTTTGCCCACTTAGTCAGTCTCATTCAATAATACACAACTGGGGAAGAGGTAAGTGTCTACTTTATGTAGCCACTAATTTAGAGCCTAAGTGAATAATATGTATATCTGATAAGTCAGGAATATCTTTCATATGGCCACTAATTCTGTGCCTCCCTGAATGATACACACCGGGGGAATCCTCAGGATTCTATTTCATACTACCACTCATTTAGAACTTTATAGAATAACTCACAATGGAGCAATAGTCAGGTTTCTATTTCATATGATCTCTCTTTCAAAGCTTCAGTGAATAATGAACTTCTATTGAGTAATCAGGACGCTGTTTAAGATAGCCACGTATTGCGTGCCTTCCTGAATGATGCACACCTGGGTGAGAGTCAGGATTCTATTTCATATGAACTCTAATTTCTGGTACTGCTGAGTAATACACACATGGGATAGGGTCAGGAGTTTATTTGGTATGGAAACTCATACAGAACCTGTTTGAATAATACACACATGGCTAATAATAAGGATTCTATGTCATAGGACTACTCATTCAGACAAACAGTGAATAATGCACATGTGGAGTAATTAGAGGTCTGTTTCATATGCCCCTCTTTCACAGCCTCACTGAATATTACACACTTGAGGTATAGTCTGGAGTCTATTTTTTTATGGCCATTCATTCAGAGAATCACAAAAAAATGCACACATGTGGAAAAGTCAGAAGTCTCCGACGGCCCCTCTTTGAAAGCCTCACTAAATGTACACACCTGGGGAAAGAATTAGGATTTACTTTTATCCCCTCATTCAGAGTCTCACTAAATAATGCATTCCTTTGGAATTGTCAGGAAAATTTTTCATGTGGCCTCTCATTCATTGTGTCACAGAATAATGTGCTGTAGTCAGGAGTCTATTTCATGTAGACACATATTCAGAGCCTCAGAGAACAAGACAGACACTTGCTATAGTAAAAAATCTAATTAATATGGCCACATCTTCTGAGCCTCACTGAATAATACACACCTGGAGAATAATTTGAAGTCTATTTTTGATGAACATTCATTCAGAGACTCGGTGAATAATGCACACCTGTGGGGTAGCCAGGAGTCCATTTTATTTGTACACCCATTTATACCCTCAGTTTATAATATGCATGTGTGTATTAGTTGGGGTTTTATTTCACATAGTCACGGACTCGTAACCTTAGTGAATAATGCACAAATGTAAAGTACTCAGCAGTCTATTTCTTATTGCCACTCATTCAGAGATTCACTGGATAATAAAAATATTCAAGACAGACAGCATCCCGTTTCATATGGTCACACAAGATGATCCTCCCTGAGTAATACACACCTGGGAAAGTGTGAGGAGTCTACTATATGTAGCCTCTCATTTACAGCCTCAGGGAAAAATGCACACGTGTGGAGGAGGCTCTAATCTATTTTATATGACCACAAAATCAAAGCCTGAGTGAGCAATACACAAGTTTGTAATAGACAGTAGTCTATGCCATATGCCCAAATATTCAGAGTCAGAGTCAATAATACACTTTTGTGGACTAGTCAGTAAACAATTTTATATGGACAAAGTTTCACAGCCTCAGTGAAAAACACATACCTGGGAAATACTCAGGACGTATTTCATATGGCATATATTTCAGAACTTCATTGAATAAGAAACACCTGTAACGTAGTCAGAATTTAATTTTTCATAGCCACGTCTTCAAAGCCTAACTGAAAAACATATGCCTTGGGATAAGTAAGGATTCTATTTCGTATAGCCACTCATTTAGAGCCGAATGTAAGTATTCAGGCTCTGGAGTATTCAGGAGTCTCTATTTTATGGACACACATTCAGAGCCTCACAGAATAATACAGAACGATGAAAAAGTCAGGAGTGTATTTCACATGGCCACTTATTCAGAACCACAGTGAAGAATCATATACATCTGAAAAAATCTCAGGATGCTATTATATAGAATCACTTATTCAAAAACTCACTGAATCATGCACACCTGGGGAACACTCTGGAGACTATTTGATATGAGCTTTCACTAAGCAATCAGTGGAAAATGCAGAGCTGGGAAATAGTCAGGAGGTTAGAGACAGGAGTCTATTTTATGTGGGCACTCATTCAGAAACTCAGTAAAGAATACACACCTTAAGAATACTCACAGTCCAGGTCTTATGGCCACTCAATCACAGCATTACCAAATAATGCACAATTGGGCAATAGTAAGGAATCTATTTCATATGGCCTCTCATTCAGAGCTTCAGTGCGTAATAAACAGCTGTGGAGATGTCAGGACCCTATTTAAGGTTGCCCCAAATTAAGCAGCTCCCTGAATGACACACATATGTGTGATAGTCAGGAGATGATTTGATATGGACACTCATACAGAACCTTTTCGAATACTGCACATGTGGTGAATAATCACTAGTCTATTTCATATAGTGATTCGTTTGAGATCAAAAATAACGCACCTGTGAGTAAACAATTGCATAAGGCCACTTTTTCAGTGTTGCAGGGAATAATATGTATATCTGATAATGCAGGAATATCTTTCACATGGCCACTCTTTCAGTGCCTCTGTGAATAATACTCCCTTCAGAAATAGTCAAGGTTCTACTTCAAATGGCTACACATTCAGAGTCTCTGTAAGTAATCCACACCGAGCAATACACAAGAGTCTCTTTTTTATGCCCATTTAGTCAGAGTCTTATTCAATAATACACACCTGGAAAAAAGTTAAGAGTCTACTTCATGTAACCACTCATTTAGAGCCTCAGTGAATAATACACACCAGGGTTATAATTGAGCATTTTTCATATGGCCACTCATTCTGTGCAGTCATGATGGATACACACCTAGGGAATCCTCAGGATTTGATTTTATACTACCACTCATTTAGAAGCTTATAGAATAATTCACAATGGAGCAATAGTCAGGGTCTATTTCATATGGCCTCTCATTCAAAGTTTCAGTGAATAATGACTTCTATGGAGTAATCAGGATGCTGTTTAAGATAGCCACGAATTGTGTCTGAATGATACACATCTGTGATAGTCAGGAGTCTATTTCATATGAACTCTAATGGGTATTGCTGAGTAATACACACCTGGGTGATAGTCAGGAGACTATTTGATATGGACACTCATACAGAACCTGTTGAATAATGCACACATGGAATAATAAGGATTCTATGTCATATGGCTACTCATTCAGACAAACAGTGAATAACGCACATGTGGAGTAATTAGAAGTCTGTTTCATATGCCCTCTTCACAGCCTCACTGAATATTACACACTTGAGATATAGTCTGAGTCATTCTTTTATAACCATTCATTTAGAGAATCACTGAATAATGCACACCTGTGGAATAGTCAGAAGTCTTTTCCATGGCCACTCATTGAAAGCCTCAATAAATGTACACAACTGGGAAAGACAGAATTTATTTTAATTATTTTAATTTTTAAATTTTTATTGCATTATAGGTTTTGGTACAGTGCAGAACGTGCAGTATATTTGCATAGGTTCACTAGTGTTTTGCTGCCTCCTGTCACACCACATTCTGCATTTATCACCAGGCTATCAGTCTTCATCTGTCTTATTTAATAGACCCTTGTGTGTATGAGATCCATTTCTCCATGGATCATCACCCACCTGGAGTGAAAATCTGTACTGTTCTTGTGTCAGTTTGTTGAGAATGATGTTCTCAGATTCATCCATGTTCCTACAAAGGACACAAACTCATTTTTTATTGCTGCATAATATTTCATGGTGTATATGTGCCACATTTTCCCAGTCTTGTCTATCATCGATGGGTATTTGGGTTGGTTCCAGGTCTTTGCTTTTGTAAACAGTGCTGCAATGAACATTCGTGTGCATGTGTCCTTATAGTAGAACACATGGTCTTTGATATATACCCAGTAATGGATTACTGGGTCAAATGGAATTTCTATTTCTAGGTCTTGAGAATCGCCACACTGTCTTCCACAATGGTTGAACCAATTTACACTCTCCAACAGTGTAAGAGTGTTTCTATTTCTCTGCATCCTCTCCAGCATCTGCTGTCTCCAGATATTTTAAGGATCGATAACCACATTGAGATGGTATCTCAATGTGGTTTTTATTTGCATATCTCAATGACAGTGATACAATTTCTTCATGTGTTTGTTGGCCTCATGTATGTCTTCTTTTGTAAACTGTCTGTTCATATCCTTTGCCCATTTTTGAATGGGCTTTATTGCATTCTGTAGTACATGTCAGAACGTGCAGATATTTGCATAGGTTCACATTACAGTGTGTTTTGCTGCCTTCCTCCTGTCACTCACATTCTGCATTTATCACCAGGCTATCTGTCTTCAGCCCCTGTCTCTATTTAATAGACCCTTCATGTAGTAGACCATCTTGTGTCATTTACCCACCTAGAGTGAGAATGTGGTATTTCTTTTCTGTTCTTGTGTCAGTTTGTTGAGAATGATGTTCTCAGATTCATCCATGTTCCTACAAAGGACACAAACTCATTTTTTATTGCTGCATAATATTTCATGGTGTATATGTGCCACATTTTCAGTCTTGTCTATCATCGATGGGATGTTGGTTCCAGGTCTTTGCTTTTGTAAACAGTGCTGCAATGAACATTCGTGTGTGTCATAGAATATTTATGGTCTTTGATATATACCCAGTAATGGATTACTGGGTCATGGAATTTTATTTCTAGGTACTGAGGAATCGCCACACTGTCTTCCACAATGGTTGAACCAATTTACACTCTAACAGGTGTTTCTATTTCTCTGCATCCTCCAGCATCTGCTGTCTCCAGATATTTAGATCATAACCACACTGAGATAAATAAGGTTTTATTTGCATATCTCTAATGACCAGTGATAATGAGCATTTCTTCATGTGTTTGTTGGCCTCATGTATGTCTTCTTTTGTAAACTGTCTGTTCATATCCTTTGCCCATTTTTGAATGGGCTTTTTTGTTTCTTTCCTGTAAATCTGTTTGAGTTCTTTGTAAATTCTTGGTATCATCCCTTTGTCAGATGCATAAACTGCAAAGATTTTTTTCCCAGTCTGATGGCTGCTTATTCACTCTAGTGACAGTTTCTTTTGCCAAGCAGAAGCTGTGGAATTTGATTAGGTCCCATTTGTCTATTTTGGCTTTTGTTGCCAATGCTTTTGGTGTTTTGATCATGAAGTCATTGCCTCCTCCTATGTCCTGCATGGTTTTGCCTAGATTTTCTTCTAGGGTTTATATGGTGTCAAGTCGTATATTTAAGTCTTTAATCCATCTAGAGTTAATTTTATTGTAAGGTGTCAGGAAGGGGTCCAGTTTCTGCTTTCTGCACATGGCTAGCCAGTTTTCCCAACACCAATTATTAAACAGGGAATCTTTTCCCATTGCTTGTTTTTGTCTGGTTTATCAAAGATTATATAATTGTAGATATGCTGTGTGCCTCCAATGCCTCTGATCCGTTCCATTCGTCTATATCTCTTTTTTTTGTAAAAAGTACCATGCTGTTTTGATTACTGTAGCCTTGTAGTATAGTTTGAAGTCTGGTAGTGTGATGCCTCCGGCTGTGTTCTTTTTGCTTAGAATTGACTTGTCTATGCAGGCTCTCTTTTGAATCCATATGAAGTTCATGGTTGTTTTTTTCAGTTCTGTGAAGAAATTCAATGGTAGTTTGATGGGGATAGCATTGATTGTGTAAATTAATTTGGGAAGTATAGGCATTTTCACGATATTGATTCTTCCTAACCACAAACATGGAATGTTTCTCCATGTGTTTGTGTCCTCTCTGATTTCGTTGAGCAGTGGTTTGTAGTTTTCCTTAAAGATTTCCCTTGAAGATGTCATCGTAGAGGTGACTTAGGATTGCAGCTCTTGGTGAAGGCACAGAGGGTGAGTCCTAGCCGCATTCTCGGATGGACCTTTTTTGCCCACAGAGAGTTGAAAGTCCCAGGTGTGGGAGAGACACGGGACGCTAGTACAGCCACTAATTTGCAGCATTTCTTCATACATGGCGGGAGGGAACTCACTGGTCTGGGTGCCCTGTTAAACTGGCAATCTGAGATTTGGAAGGGTAGATTGGCATGTCCATCTGATTGAACAGGACTTGGAAAATGAGCCAGACCAGGAGTTTCCTGGGAAGCATGATCAGAGCCGGTGCATCAGGCAGCCTCACGGGAGATCACATGGATCCCAGTGCCCTACTGGCAGGCTACTGGGGCGCCAGTGAGAGAGTCGACCTTTCAGCTTGCTGAGAGGAAGAGATAGAGAGAGTGGACCTACTCTGAGGCAGGAATCTGGGTGATCAGGGTCGGCGGGTCCCACCTTCACGGGGACAAGCAGGGCGGCGGCGACTGGAGGCGCTTCAGGCTGAGAGTTTTGCTGCCGGAATCTAGGACGGTGCAGCTCAGTGAGGGAGGGGCGTCCGCCATTGCTGACGCAATCCACCCCTATCGAAGTACCACCCAGGGCTGATGAAGCCGGCTGTTGCCGAGGCAACCTGTCATAACAGAGAGACTCTGTCAGGAGGGGAAGCGGCCACAGCAGAAGGGGGCCCAGCAGCAACAGGCGGATCACTAGCAAGTCAGAGCCCCGGCAGGCAAATAGTGAATAGACTGCCACCTAGTGGGGCAGGACAGTGCAACAGATACGCATAAAGACAGCCCCAACTCCCTGAGACAGAGCATCTAAGGGGGGGAGAAAAAGGGTGATGTTTTATGAGTTCTATTGCAGCAGACATAAACAACCTCCCAACAACCCTGAATAAACAATGGAGCTCAGAGCTCAGCACTGGAGCTCCGATAAAGCACAGACCATCTCCTCAAGCAGCTTCCTGACCACTGTATATCCAAAGAGTAACCCCAAAAAAGGACAAATCAGACTGACATTTGGTGGGCATCATTCTGGAACAAAGACAGAAGAAGAAGAAACTGGTATCATCCCTCACGCTTCTGCAGCTGCTACAGATATACCCCAGACGAGCAGGGCCTGCAGTGGACCTCAGCACTCCTACAGCACAGAAGCTAGACCATTAGAAGAAAAACTAAGTAACAGAAATACTTCATCATCAACAATCTCAGCGTCCACACAGAGACACAATTGAAAAATTAGCAACTACTAAGAGGACAGGTGGATAAATCCTTAAAGATGGAAAGAAACCAGCGAAAAAGGAGAAAAACACACGAAACCAAAACGCCTCACCTCCCAAAAAGGACCAAAACTCCTCACCAGCAAGGGAACAAAGCTGGACGGAGAATGAGTGTGACTAAATGATGGAATCAGACTTCAGAAAATGGATAATGAGAAACTTCAGTGAGCTAAAAGAACATGTTCTAAACCAGTGCAAAGAAACCAAAAACCTTGAAAAAAGATTTGAAAAAAAATTCGAGGAATTGATAACAAGAATGGACAACTTAGAGAGGAATATGAATGAATTGAAGGAGCTGAAAACACAGAACTTAGTGAAGCATGCACAAGTTTCAACAGCCGAATTGACCAAGCAGAAGAAAGAATATCAAGTTGAAGATCAACTCAATGAAATAAAACGAGAAACCAAGATTAAAGAAAAAAGCACAAAAGGAATGAACAAAATCTCAAGAAATGTGGGACTATGTGAAGAGACCCAACCTACGTTTGATAGGTGTACCAGAATGTGATGAAGAGAATGAATCCAAGCTGGAAAACACTCTTCAGGATATTATCCAGGAAAATTTCCCAACCTAGCAAGACAGGTCAATACTCAACTCCAGGAAATACAGAGAACACCACAAAGATACTCTGCAAGAAGAGCAACCCCAAGGCACATAATCGTCAGATTCACCAGGGTTGAAATGAAGGAGAAAATACTAAGGGCAGCCAGAGAGAAAGGTCGGGTCACCCACAAAGGGAAGCCCATCAGACTCACAGCAGATCTCTCGGCAGAGACTCTACAAGCCAGAAGAGAGTGGGGCCAATATTCAACATCCTTAAAGAAAAGAACTTTCAACCCAGAATTTCATATCCAGCCAAACTGAGCTTCATAAGTGAAGGAAAAATAAAATCCTTCACGAACAAGCAAGTACTCAGAGTTTTGTCACCACTAGGCCTGCTTTACAAGAGCTCCTGAAAGAGGCACTACACATAGAAAGAAACAACCAGTACCAGCCATCCTAAAAGCATACCAAATGCTAAAGACCATCAACAAAATGAAGAATGTACATGAACCAACGGGAAAAAACAGCCAGCTAGCATCAAAATGGCAGTATCAAATTCACACATAACAATATTAACCCTAAATGTAAATGGGCTAAATGCACCAATCAAAAGACACAGACTGGCAAATTGATAAAAACCAAAACCCATCGGTGTGCTGTATCCAGGAAACCCACCTCACATGCAAAGATACACAAAGGCTCAAAATAAAAGGATGGAGGAAGATTTACCAAGCAAATGGAGAGCAAAAAAAAGCAGGAGTTGCAATTCTCATCTCTGATAAAATAGACTTTAAAGCAACAAAGATCAAAAGGGACAAAAGGTCATTACATAATGGTAAAAGGATCTATACAACAAGAAGAGCTAACAATTCTAAATATATATGGACCCAATGTAGGAGCACCCAGATATATAAGGCAAGTTCTTAATGACTTACAAAGAGACTTAGACTCCCACACTAATAGTGGAGACTTTAACACTCCACTGTCAATAGCAGACAGATCAACCAGACAGAAAATTAACAAGGATATCCAGGACTTGAACTCAGACCTGGAACAAGCAAACCTGATAGACATTTACAGAACTCTCCACCCCAAATCCACAGAATATACATTCTTCTCAGCACCACATCACATACTCCAAAATTGACCACATAATTGGAAGTAAAGCACCTCAGCAAATGCAAAACAACTGAAATCATAACAAACAGTCTCTCAGACCATAGTGCAATCAAGTTGGAACTCAGAATTCAGAAAATAACTCAGAACCGCACAGCTTCATGGAAACTGAACAACTGGCTCTTGAATGTTGATTGGATAAACAATGAAATGAAGGCAGAAATAAAGAAGTTCTTTGAAACCAAGGAGAATGAAGACACAACGTACCAGAATCTCTGGGACACATTTAAAGCAGTCTGTAGAGGAAAATATATAGCAATAAGTGCCCACATGAGAAGAGTGGAGAGATCCAAAATTGACACCCTATTGTCAAAATTGAAAGAGCTAGAGAAGCAAGATCAAAAAAGCTCAAAACCTAGATGAAAACAAGAAATAACTAAGATCAGAGCAGAACTGAAGGAGATAGAGACAAGAAAAAAACCTTCAAAAAATCAATAAATCTAAGAGCGGGTTTTTCGAAAAGATCAACAAAATAGACAGACCACTAGCCAGACTGTTAAAAAAAAAGAGAGAACAACCAAATAGATGCAATAAAGGGGAAATCACCACAGATTCCACAGAAATTCAAACCATCATCAGAGAATACTACAAACAACTCTATGCACATAATCTAGTAAATCAGGAAGAAATGGATAAACTCCTGGACGTCTGTGTCCTCCCAAGCCTAAACCAGGAGGAAGCCGAAACTATGAATAGACCAGTAACAAGGTCTGAAGTTGAGGCAGCAATTAAGAGCCTACCACACAAAAAAGCCCAGGTCCAGATGGGTTCACAGCTGAATTCTACCAGACACACAAAGAGGATCTGTACCATTCCTTCTGAAACTATTCCAAATAATCCAAAAAGAGAACCCTTCCAAATCATTTTATGAGACCAACATCATCCTGATACCAAAACCTGACAGAGACTCAACAAGAAAAGAAAACTTCAGGCCAATATTTATGATGAACATAGATGCAAAATCTATTTCAAAACCTGTGAAACAGCTTAAATTATCCATCAAAAATTAAACTTGAATAATACACATATTTGTGATAGTCAGAGACTCTTTGATATGGACAGCAAAACACAGAACCTCTACTCATGTGGAATAATCACTAGTCTATTTCATGTGATTCATTTGAGTCAAATAATGCACATGTGGGTAAATGGGGTCTATTACGTAAAAACTCTTTCAGTGTTGCAGAGAATAATATGTATATCTGATTGAAACTCTCTTTCACGGCCACTGTTCAGGGCCTGTATGCTCCCTCATTAATAGTCAGGTTGTACTTGCACATTCAGAGTCTCAAATGGAATGCCTGATACCAAACATTTTTGACACTTAGTAAGAGTCTCATTCCATAGTACACACCTGGGAAAGAGTTAAGAGTCTACTTCATGTAGCCACTCATTTAGAGCCTCAGTGAATAATGCACACCAGCGTTGTATTCGAGCATTTTTTTATATGACCACTCATTCTGTGCCTCCTGAATGATACACACCTCGGGAATCCTTAGGATTCGATTTCATACTACCACTCATTTAGAACCTTACAGAATAATTCACAATGAAACAATAGTCAGCTGTCTATTTTCTACGGCCTCTCATTCAAAGTTTCAGTGAATAATGAACTTCTGTGAAGTAATCAGGACACTGTTTAAGACAGCCACGAATTGGGTCCCTTCCTGAATGAGAAACACCTGGGTGATAGGAGTCTATTTCACATGAACTCTAATATTGGGTCCCGCTGAGTAATACACCCCTTGTATAGTGTCAGGAGTTTATTTGGTATGGACATTCATACACAACCTGTTTGAATAATGCACACATGGCGAATAATAAGGATTCTATGTCATATGGCTACTCATTCAGGCAAACAGTTAATAATGCACATGTGGAGTAATTAGAAGTCTGTTTCATATGCCCCTCTTTCACAGCCTCACTGAATATTACACACTTGAGATATAGTCTGGAGTCTATTCTTTATGGCCATTCATTCAGAGAATCACTGAATTATGCACACCTCTTGAATAGTCAGAAAACTTTTTCTGATGGCCACTCATTGAAATCCTCACTAAATGTACACACCTGGGGAAAGAGTTAGGATTTACTTTTATTCAGAGTCTCATTCAGAGTCTCACTAAATAATGCACACCGGTGGAATTGTTAGAAGAATTTTTCATGTGGCCTCTCATTCAGAGTGTCACAGAATAATGTGCTGTAGTCAGGAGTCTGTTTCATGTAGACACATATTCCGAGCCTCAGTGAATAAGACAGACCCTTTCTATAGTTAAGATACCTAGAGGGGAACAACACGCTTGGGACTCTTTCAGAGAGTGGAGGCTGGAGAAGGGAGAAAATCGGGAAAACAACGCATGGACGCTAGGCTTAATATCTGTGTCGTGAAATAATGTGTATAACAAACCCTCATGACACAAGTTTACCGATTTGACAAACAGCTGCTTGTACCTGTAAACCAAAAGTAAAAGTTTTTAAAAAGTGAAAGAAAAAACTCTAATTAATATGGCCACATCTTCTGAGCCTCACTGAATAATACACACTTGGAAAATAATTTGGAGTGTAATTTCGATGGACATTCATTCAGAGCCTCCGTTGTATTCAGGAGTTTCTATTTTATTTACAGTCATTCAGAACCTCACAGTATAATACAGACCTATGGAAATGTCAGGAGTGTATTTTACATAGCCACTTATTCAGAACTGCAGTGAAGAATCATATACATCTAAAAAATACTCAGGATTATATTATATACGGACACTTATTCAGAGACTCACTGAATAATGCACCTCTGAATAGTCAGAAAACTTTTCTGATGGCCACTCATTGAAAGCCTCACTAAATGTACACACCTGGGAAAGAGTCAGGATTTACTTTTATTCTCTCATTCAGAGTCTCACTAAATAATGCACACCGGTGGAATTGTTAGAAGAATTTTTCATATGGCCTCTCATTCAGAGTGTCACAGAATAATGTGCTGTAGTCAGGAGTCTGTTTCATGTAGACACATATTCAGAGCCTCAGTGAATAAGACAGACCCTTTCTATAGAGAATACCTAGAACAACACATGGGACTCTTTCAGAGTGGACTAAAAGAAAATCGGAAAACACCATGGAGTACAATATCTGTGTTGAAATATGTATAAACAAACTCATGACACAAGTTTACATGACAAACAATCATTGTACCTGTAACCAAAGTAAAGTTTTAAAAGTGAAAGAAAAACTCTAATTAATATGGCCACATCTTCTGAGCCTCACTGAATAATACACACGAAATATGGGATAATTTTGGACATTCATTCAGAGCCTCCGTTGTATTCAGGAGTTTCTATTTTATTTACAGTCATTCAGAACCTCACAGTATAATACAGACCTATGGAAATGTCAGGAGTGTATTTTACATAGCCACTTATTCAGAACTGCAGTGAAGAATCATATACATCTAAAAAATACTCAGGATTATATTATATACGGACACTTATTCAGAGACTCACTGAATAATGCACACTTGGGGAATAGTCTGGAGACTATTTGATATTACCATTCACTAAGCACTCAGCGAAAAATGTAGAGCTGGGAAATAGTCAGAAGGATAGAGTCAGGAGACTATTTTATGTGGTCACTCCTTCACAAACTCACTGAAGAATACACACCTTAAGAAGAGTCAGGGTTCAGATTTTATGGCCACTTAATCACAGCATTACCAAATAATGCACAGTTGTGCAATAGTAAGAAGTCTATTTCATATGGCCTCTCATTCAGAGCTTCAGTGCGTAATAAACAGCTGTGGAGTAGTCTGGATCCTATTTCAGTTTGCCCCAAATTATAAGCTCCGTGAATGATACACATATGTGTGATAGTCAGGAGACTATTTGATATGGACACTCATACAGAACCTCTTGGAATACTGAACATGTGGGGAATAATCACTAGTCTATTTTGTATGGTGATTCGTTAGAAGAGTCAAAAAATAAGGCACACCTGTGGTGTAAAATGGGGTGTATAACATAAGGCCACTCTTTCTGTGTTGCAGAGAATAATATGTATATCTGATAAGTCAGGAATCTCTTTCACATGGCCACTCGTTCAGGGCCTCTCTGGATAATACCCCCCTCAGAAATAGTCAAGGTTCTACTTCAAATGGCTACACATCCAGAGTCTCTGTAAGTAATGCACACCTGGGAAATCCACAAGAGTCTCTTTTTGATGCCCACTTAGTCAGAGTCTCATTCAATAATACACACCTGGGGAAGAGTTAAGAGTCTACTTCATGTAGCCACTCATTTAGAGCCTCAGTGAATAATGCACACCCGGGTTATACTCGAGCATTTTTTCTTTTTCTGAGAGCCATGTCAAAGACCTTCCCCAACCCCTCGTCTTTGCTGACCTCACTTTGCATTGTGGATGAAGAAATCCCCTGGGGTAATGGGGGCTCTGCTTTTTTGGGTCTCATTTGGCTGCCTTCACCCCCTTTCTTGGTCCCTAGCAGCCTGGAAACCCACCCCTAGATGGACTCAACTTATCTGAAGATGTGTTTGACAGAAAAGCAAGGACATGTGTGTGGTTTCTAAGATCCTAGGCTCTACAGGATCACCACACCTGCCTTTGTAGGGAAGCGACCCACAATTCCCAGCACTTGTCTGCTCCTTTGCTGCTCAGGGATTGTGAATGCATGCTTCTGGGGCCTATGCAGGAGTCACAGACTCTGGACTCAGGATGGGGCCCTGGCCTAGTTTAGGGAATATGATAATGCCCGCCTTGTTCAAATCCCACCCCAGGAGGGTTCAGGACAAAGCTGGCCATAGCTGGACACAGCTGGACACAGCGCCCATGTCCTCACTCCCTCCTTTCTCTCTCGCAACCATGCTTCCTGCTTGAGAGTGAGATACAGAGACCATGTTTTTCACACGCTCTGGAGAATGTGTGACTGGTAATGGTCTTTCCTCTTATTTGCTTGCATGTTCTCTCTCTATCTCTTTTTTTTTTGGAAAGGACAAGAGAGGAAGAAAAAGAGGGAGAGAGAACAGGAATATTGCTTTTAATGGGTATTAATAATGACCGATCATTATTTTGCGTTTAAAGTGGAGAACATATATTTTATTTATCTAAAGTGGAGAGCTCTACAAGTGCTTATTAAGGTTACTTGTTACTGATCTGAGTTCAAATTCTAGATATCCTTATTAATTTTCTGTTTTGTTGAGTCTGAATCTCTTTATGAATCTTATGTATCTGGGTGTTAGGATGTATTGATCCTTATACCACTCTACCTTTGTTGCTTTGAAATCTGTTTTATCAAATGCATCAATTGCAATTTCTTTTTGTTTATTTATTTGTTTTTTGTTCTCTATTTGGTTGGTAAATCTTTCTCCAACCCTTTGTTTGTAGTCTCTGTGTATCTTTGGATATGAAATGGGTCTGGATATAGTATACCGTTAGGTTTTGGCTGTATCTTTTAATTAGAAAATTTAGTCATTTTCAGTTTAAGATTACTGCCATTTGATGTTAACTGGCTATTTTATCCATTTGTTGATGTAAATTCTTCTTTATGTTGATGCTCTTTACTTTTTGGTATATTTTTAGAAAGGCTCATACTGGTTGTTCCTTTCTGTGTGTAATGCTTTTTTCAGAAGTTTTTTGTAAAGCAGGCCTGGTGGAAATAAAATCTCTAAGTACTTGCTTGTTCATAAAATATTTTATTTTTTCTTCAATTGTGAAGCTTTGTTTGGCGGGATATGAAATTCTGGGCTGAAAGTTCTGTTCTTTAAGGATGTTAAATATCAGCCCCCACTCTCTTCTGGCTTGTAGGGTTTCTACTGAGAGATCTGCTGTAAGTCTGATAGGCTTCCCTTTGTGGTTAACCTGACCTTTCTCTCTGGCTGCCCTTAGTATTTTCTCTTTCGTTTCAGTGCTGGTGAATCTAATGATTATGTGTCTTGCTGTTGCTCTTCTTAAGGAATATCTTTGTGGTGTTCTCTGTATTACCTGAGGTTGAATGGTATCCTGCTTTGCTAAATTGGGAATATTCTCCTGGATAATATCCTGAAAAGTATTTTCCAGCTGGGATTCATTCTCTCCATCACATTCAGGTACACCTATCAAACGTAGATTAGGTCTTTTCACATAGTCCCATAATTCTTGGAGACTTTGCTCATTCCTTTTTATCCTTTTTTCTCTATTCTTGTCTTCTCATTCCATTTCATTAAGTCAGTCTTCGACCTCTGATATTCTTTCTTCTGCTTGATCAATTTGGCTATTCAAACTTGTGCGTATTTCACTAAGTTCTTGTGTTGTATTTTTCAACTCCATTAGTTCATTTATATTCCTCTCTATATTGTCCATTCTTTTTAACATTTCGTCTAATCTTTTTTCAAAGTCTTAGTTTATTTACATTGGGGTAGAACAAGTTGTTTAAATTCCCAGAAGTTTTTTACCATCCACCTTCTAAAGCCTCCTTCGGATACTGGAACACAGTACTCTTCCATTAGGGCTTGTTCCATGCTGAATTTCTATCCTGTGAGAGATCCACTTTCTTCTGGGCCTTTTAGGCACCTTTATTGTTTATCCATCTGATGTTTTTACAATTAGCGCCTTTCTGATTAAGTTCCTGAGAGGATGTCCAATTTATTGATTCCCAGTGCTGGAATCAAAACCCACTGGAAAAACAACAGCGATAAGACTGATGGTGCTCTTCTGCCTGGGAATCTTTGTTCTGGCTTCTCTTGAGTTGAACAACTCTGCCTTCCTGGAGCTCAAACACCAGTCAGTAGAACCAGTACTCACTGTGCACAAGAGCTGCCCAGGCAATGACAAACAACTGGGCCACAAAAGTCGCGCTACATGGGCTCTCTTCTTGTCTGTGGCACAAAATTCACTCTGAAAATGGTATCCTCACTTTTCAGCTTTCACTGGAGCTACAATCCCAGCTGTTTATCAGCCATCTTGATGTCTCTATACTCGAGCATTTTTATATGACCACTCATTATGTGCCTCCTGAATAACACCTGGTGAATCCAGGATTCTATTTATACTACCACTCATTTAGAACCTTATAGAATAATTCACAAAGGAGAAATAGTCAGGTGTCTATTTATGGCATCTCATTCAAAGTTTCAGTTAATAAACTTCTATGGAGTAATCAAGATGCTGTTTAGATAATATGTGCCTTTCTGAATGATACACACCTGATAGTCGGAGTATTTCATATGAACTCAATTCTGGTACCACTGAGTAATACACACCTGAGATAGTGTCAGAGT
This sequence comes from Saguinus midas, assembly GCA_021498475.1. Classification (NCBI taxonomy): domain Eukaryota; kingdom Metazoa; phylum Chordata; class Mammalia; order Primates; family Cebidae; genus Saguinus; species Saguinus midas. The sequence continues at coordinate 117,012,428 of CM038400.1, read as the reverse complement.
TTATTTGGTATGACACTCATACAGAACTGTGAATAATGCACATATGGTGAATAATAAGGATTCTATGTCACAGGCTACTCATTCAGACAAACAGTGAATAACACACATGTGGAGTAATTAAGTCTTTCATATGCCCTTTTCACAGCCTCACTGAATATTACACAGATAGTCAAGTCTATTCTTTATGGCCATTCATTCAGAGAATCACTGAATAATGCACACCTGTGTAGTCAGAAGTCTCTTTCCCACTCATTGAAAGCCTCACTAAATGTACACACACTGAAAGTCAGGATTTCTTTTGTCTCATTCAGAGTCCTACTAAATAATGCACACCTGTGGAACTGTCAGGAGAATTTTTCTGGCCTCTCATTCAGGTGTCACTGAATAATGTGCTGTAGTCAGGAGTCTATTTCATGTAGACACATATTCAGAGCCTCAGTGAATAAAAGTCATATAATAAAGTATCTAATTAATATGATCACATCTTCTGAGCCTCACTGAGTAATACACACCTGAGATAGTGTCAGTAGTTTATTTGGTATGAACACTCATACAGAATCTGCTCGAATAATGCACATATGGTGAATAATAAGGATTCTATGTCACACGGCTACTCATTCAGACAAACAGTGAATAACACACATGTGGAGTAATTAAAAGTCGTTCTCATATGCCGCTCGTTCACAGCCTCACTGAATATTACACACGAGATACAGTCTGAAGTCTATTCTTTATGGCCATTCATTCAGAGAATCACTGAATAATGCACACCTGTGTAATAGTCAGAAGTCTCTTTCCGAAGGCCACTCATTGAAAGCCTCACTAAATGTACACACGTGGGGAAAGAATCAGGATTTACTTTTGTCCCCTCATTCAGAGTCCTACTAAATAATGCACACCTGTGGAACTGTCAGGAGAATTTTTCACGTGGCCTCTCATTCAGGGTGTCACTGAATAATGTGCTGTAGTCAGGAGTCTATTTCATGTAGACACATATTCAGAGCCTCAGTGAATAAGACAGACTCTTGCTATACTAAAGTATCTAATTAATATGATCACATCTTCTGAGCCGCACTGAATAATACTCACCTAGAGAATAGTTTGGAGTCTATTTTCTTTCTTTTTTTAAATTTTTAAAATTTTTATTGCATTATATGTTTTGGGGTACATGTGCAGAACGTGCAAGATAGTTGCATAGGTACACACACACATTGCTGCCTTTCTGCTGCCCATCACCCACACTTGGCATTTATCCCAGGCCATCCCTTCAAAGCACCCCCGTCTTTTGTATTCCCAATAGACTGTGTAGTAGACCCCCTTCGTGTGTCCATGTGTTCTCATTTTTCTCACCTGGCTATGAGTTAGAATATGTGGTAGTTGTTTTTTTCTGTTGTTGTGTCAGTTTGCTGAGAATTATATTCTCCAGATTCATCCATGTAATACAAAGGTAAACTCATCATTTTTTTTCATTTCAGCCTGCATAATGCACATTTGGTGTACATCAGTCATTTTATTGGTCCTCGCTGCTTGTAAACCGTTTGCAATGACACCGTGTTATGTCGTATGCCTTTATAGTAGAACTTTAGATATATACCCAGTAATGGGATTGCTGGATCAAATGGAATTTCTATTTCTAGGTCCTCGAGGAATCGCCACACTATCTTCCACAGTGGTTGAACTAATTTATACTCCCATCAATAGTGTAAGAATGTTCCTATTTCTCCACATCCTCTCCAGCATCTGTTGTCTCCAGATTTTTTAATGATCACCATTCTAACTGGGATGAGATGGTATCTCAATGTGGTTTTGATTTGCATCTCTCTAATGACCAGTGATGATAAGCATTTTTTCATGTGTTTGTTGGCCTCATGTATGTTTTTTCTTTGTAAAATGTTTGTTCATATCCTTTGCCCATTTTTGAATGGGCTTGTTTGTTTCTTTCCTGTAAATCTGTTTGAGTTCTTTGTAAATTCTTGATATCAGCCCTTTGTCTGATGCATAAACTGCAAAGATTTTTCCCATTCTGATGGATGTCTATTCACTCTAGTGACTGTTTCTTTTGCTGTGCAGAAGCTGTGGAGTTTGTTTAGGTCCCATTTGTCTATTTTGGCTTTTGATTCCAATGCTTTTGGTGCGTTGGTCATGAAGTCCTTGCCGACTCCTATTTTCTGAATGGTTTTGATTATATTTTCTTCTATGGTTTTCATGGTGTCAGGCCTTTTATTTAAGTCTTAATTCATCTGGCATTAATTTTAGTGTAAGGTGTCAGGAAAATGTCCAGTTTCTGCTTTTGGCACATGGCTAGCCAGTTTTCCCAACCCCATTTGTTCAACAGAAAATCCTTTCCCCATTGCTTGTTTCTAGATATGTTGTGTTGTCTCCGTTGACTCTGTTCTGTTCCATTGGTCTATATCTCTGTTTTGGTACCAGTACAATGCTGTTTTGATTATTGTAGCCTTGTAGTATAGTTTGAAGTCTGGTAGTGTGATGCCACCCGCTGTGTTCTCTTGCTTAGAATTGAATGGCTATGTGGGCTCTCTTTTGGTTCCCTATGAATTTCATGGTGTTTTCTTCCAGGTCTGTGAAGATATTCAATGGTAGTTTGATGAGGATAGCATTGATTGTGTAAATTACTTTGGGCAGTATAGCCATTTTCACGATACTGATTCTTCCTAACCAGGAACATGAAATGTTTCTCGATCTGTTTGTGTCCTCTCTTATTTCGTTGAGCAGTTGTTTGTAGTTTTTCAAATCCACATTCATAGTGAGTTGTATTCCTGGGTATTTTATTTTCTTTGTAGCAATTGTGAATGGTGTTGTTCTTGATTTGGTTCTCTTTAAGTCTGTTATTGGTGTATAGGAATGCTTGTGATTTTGCACATTGATTTTATTTCCTGAGACTTTGCTGAAGTTGCTTATCAGTTTCAGGACTTTTTGGGCTGAGTTGTTGGGGTCTTCTAGGTATACTATCATGTCATCTGCAAATAGAGATGATTTGCTTCCTCTTCTATTTGAATACACTTTATTTCTTTTTCTTGCCTGATTACTCTGGCTAGAAGATACTATGTTGAATAGGAGTGGTGAGAGTATCCTTGTCTGGTGCAGATTTCAAAGGAATGCTTCAGTTTTTGCCATTGAGTATGATTTGGCTCTTGGTTTATGTAGTCTTTTATTGTTGAGATATGTTACAGCAATACCAAGTTTATTGATTTTAGCATAAAAGCTGTTGAAATTTCAAATGCCTTCTCTGTCAATTGAGATCATCATGTGGTTTTGTTTTTGTTCTGTTTGTGTGGTGAATTACATTTAAATGGGTATGTTGAACCAGCCTTGCATCCAGATGAATCTACTTGATCATGATGAATAAGTTTTTTTTTTTTTTTTTTTTTAATTTTATTGCATTATAGGTTTGGGGTACATGTGCAGAACGAGCAAGATAGTTGCATAGGTACACACATGGCAGTGTGTTTGCTGCTTTCCTCCCCTCACCCACACTTGGTATTCATCCCCAGGCTATCCCCCAGCCCCCCGCTGTCCCTCCCATTCCCCCAACAGTCCCCAGTGTATAGTAGACCGCCTCTCTGTGTCCATGTGTTCTCATTTTCTCACCCACCTATGAGTGAGTATATGTGGTATTTCTTTTTCTGTTCTTGTGTCAGTTTGCTGAGAATGATGTTCTCCAGATTCATCCATGTCCCTACAAAGGACACAAACTCATCATTTTGATTGCTGCATAATATTCCATGGTGTATATGTGCCACATTTTCCCAGTCCAGTCTATCATCGTTGGGCATTTGGGTTGGTTCCAGGTCTTTGCTATTGTAAACAGTGCTGCAATGAACATTCGTGTGCATGTGTCCTTATAGTAGAACGATTTATAGTCCTTGATAGATACCCAGTAATGGGATTGCTGGGTCAAATGGAATTTCTATTTCTAGGTCCCTGAGGAATCGCCACACTGTCTTCCACAATGGTTGAACTAATTTACACTCCCACCAACAGTGTAAGAGTGTTCCTATTTCTCCACATCCTCTCCAGCATCTGCTGTCTCCAGATTTTTAATGATCGCCATTCTAACTGGCGTGAGATGGTATCTCAATGTGGTTTTGATTTGCATCTCTCTAATGACCAATGATGATGAGCACTTTTTCATATGTTTGTTGGCCTCATGTATGTCTTCTTTTGTAAAGTTTCTGTTCATATCCTTTGCCCATTTTTGAATGGGCTTGTTTGTTTTTTCCTGTAAATCTGTTTGAGTTCTTTGTAAATTCTGGATATCAACCCTTTGTCAGATGTGTAAACTGCAAAGATTTTTTCCCATTCTGATGGTTGCCGATTCACTCTAGTGACTGTTTCTTTTGCCGTGCAGAAGCTGTGGAGTTTGATTAGGTCCCATTTGTCTATTTTGGCTTTTGTTGCCAATGCTTTTGGTGTTTTGTTCATGAAGTCCTTGCCTACTCCTATGTCCTGAATGGTTTTGCCTAGATTTTCTTCTAGGGTTTTTATGGTGTCAGGTCTTACGTTTAAGTCTTTAATCCATCTGGAGTTAATTTTAGTGTAAGGTGTCAGGAAGGGGTCCAGTTTCTGCTTTCTGCACATGGCTAGCCAGTTTTCCCAACACCATTTATTAAATAGAATCCTTTCCCATTGCCTGTTTTGTCTGGTTTATCAAAGATAATATGGTTGTAGATGTGTTGTGTTGCCTCCGATGCCTCTGTTCTGTTCCATTGGTCTATATCTCTGTTTTGGTACCAGTACCATGCTGTTTTGATTACTGTAGCCTTGTAGTATAGTTTGAAGTCTGGTAGCGTGATGCCTCCCGCTGTGTTCTTTTTGCTTAGAATTGACTTGGCTATGCGGGCTCTTTTTTGGTTCCATATGAAATTCATGGTGGTTTTTTCCAGTTCTGTGAAGAAATTCAATGGTAGTTTGATGGGGATAGCATTGATTGTGTAAATTACTTTGGGCAGTATAGCCATTTTCACGATATTGATTCTTCCTAACCACGAACATGGAATGTTTCTCCATCTGTTTGTGTCCTCTCTTATTTCGTTGAGCAGTTGTTTGTAGTTTTCCTTAAAGAGGTCCCTTACATTCCTAGTGAGTTGTATTCCTAGGTATTTTATTTTCTTTGTAGCAATTGTGAATGGCAGTTCGTTCTTGATTTGGTTCTCTTTAAGTCTGTTATTGGTGTATAGGAATGCTTGTGATTTTTGAACATTGATTTTATATCCTGAGACTTTGCTGAAGTTGCTTATCAGTTGCAGGAGCTTTTGGGCTGAGGTGATGGGGTCTTCTAGGTATACTATCATGTCGTCTGCAAATAGAGACAATTTGGCTTCCACCTTTCCTATTTGAATACCCTTTATTTCTTTTTCTTGCCTGATTGCTCTGGCTAGAACTTCCAGTACTATGTTGAATAGAAGTGGTGAGAGGGCATCCTTGTCTAGTGCCAGTTTCAAAGGAATGCTTCCAGTTTTTGCCCATTAAGTATGATATTGGCTGTTGGTTTGTCATAAATAGCTTTTATTACTTTGAGATATGTTCCATCAATACCAAGTTTATTGAGGGTTTTAGCATAAAGGGCTGTTGAATTTTGTCAAATGCCTTCTGCATCAATTGAGATAATCATGTGATTTTTGTTTTTGCTTCTGTTTATGTGGTGAATTACATTTATAGACTTGCGTATGTTGAACCAGCCTTGCATCCCAGGATGAATCCTACTTGATCATGATGGATAAGTTTTTAATGTGCTGTTGCAATCGGTTTGCCAGTATTTTATTGAAGATTTTGCATCTATGTTCATCATGGATATTGGCCTGAAGTTTTCTTTTCTTGTTGAGTCTCTGCCAGGTTTTGGTATCAGGATGATGTTGGTCTCATAAAATGATTTGGGAAGGGTTCCTCTTTTGGATTATTTGGAATAGTTTCAGAAGGAATGGTACCAGATCCTCTTTGTGTGTCTGGTAGAATTCAGCTGTGAACCCATCTGGACCTGGGCTTTTTGTGTGGTAGGTTTAATTGCTGCCTCAACTTCAGACCTTGTTATTGGTCTATTCATAGTTTCGGCTTCCTCCTGGTTTAGGCTTGGGAGGACACAGGCGTCCAGGAATTTATCCATTTCTTCCTGATTTACTAGTTTATGTGCATAGAGTTGTTTGTAGTATTCTCTGATGATGGTTTGAATTTCTGTGGAATCTGTGGTGATTTCCTTTATCGTTTTTATTGCATCTATTTGGTTGTTCTCTCTCTTCTTTTTATCAGTCTGGCTAGTGGTCTGTCTATTTTGTTGATCTTTTCAAAACCAGCTCTTAGATTTATTGATTTTTGAAGGGTTTTTCTTGTCTCTATCTCCTTCAGTTCTGCTCTGATCTTAGTTATTTCTTGTCTTCAGGTTTTGAGCTTTTTGATCTTGCTCCTCTAGCTCTTTCAATTTTGACGATAGGGTGTCAATTTTGGATCTCTCCACTCTTCTCATGTGGGCACTTATTGCTATATATTTTCCTCTACAGACTGCTTTAAATGTGTCCCAGAGATTCTGGTACGTTGTGTCTTCATTCTCGTTGGTTTCAAAGAACTTCTTTATTTCTGCCTTCATTTCATTGTTTATCCAATCAACATTCAAGAGCCAGTTGTTCAGTTTCCATGAAGCTGTGCGGTTCTGAGTTATTTTCTGAATTCTGAGTTCCAACTTGATTGCACTATGGTCTGAGAGACTGTTTGTTATGATTTCCGTTGTTTTGCATTTGCTGAGGAGTGCTTTACTTCCAATTATGTGGTCAATTTTGGAGTAGGTGTGATGTGGTGCTGAGAAGAATGTATATTCTGTGGATTTGGGGTGGAGAGTTCTGTAAATGTCTATCAGGTTTGCTTGTTCCAGGTCTGAGTTCAAGTCCTGGATATCCTTGTTAATTTTCTGTCTGGTTGATCTGTCTGCTATTGACAGTGGAGTGTTAAAGTCTCCCACTATTATTGTGTGGGAGTCTAAGTCCTTTGTAAGTCATTAAGAACTTGCCTTATATATCTGGGTGCTCCTACATTGGGTCCATATATATTTAGAATCGTTATCTCTTCTTGTTGTATCGATCCTTTTACCATTATGTAATGACCTTCTTTGTCCCTTTTGATCTTTGTTACTTTAAAGTCTATTTTATCAGAGATGAGAATTGCAACTCCTGCTTTTTTTGCTCTCCATTTGCTTGGTAAATCTTCCTCCATCCTTTATTTTGAGCCTTTGTGTATCTTTGCATGTGAGGTGGGTTTCCTGGATACAGCACACCGATGGGTTTTGGTTTTTTATCCAATTTGCCAGTCTGTGTCTTTTGATTGGTGCATTTAGCCCATTTACATTCAGGGTTAATATTGTTATGTGTGAATTTGATACTGCCATTTTGATGCTAGCTGGCTGTTTTGCCCGTTGGTTCATGTACATTCTTCATTTTGTTGATGGTCTTTAGCATTTGGTATGCTTTTAGGATGGCTGGAACTGGTTGTTTCTTTCTATGTGTAGTGCCTCTTTCAGGAGCTCTTGTAAAGCAGGCCTAGTGGTGACAAAATCTCTGAGTACTTGCTTGTTCGTGAAGGATTTTATTTTTCCTTCACTTATGAAGCTCAGTTTGGCTGGATATGAAATTCTGGGTTGAAAGCTCTTTTCTTTAAGGATGTTGAATATTGGCCCCACTCTCTTCTGGCTTGTAGAGTCTCTGCCGAGAGATCTGCTGTGAGTCTGATGGGCTTCCCTTTGTGGGTGACCTGACCTTTCTCTCTGGCTGCCCTTAGTATTTTCTCCTTCATTTCAACCCTAGTGAATCTGACGATTATGTGCCTTGGGGTTGCTCTTCTTGCAGAGTATCTTTGTGGTGTTCTCTGTATTTCCTGGAGTTGAGTATTGACCTGTCTTGCTAGGTTGGGGAAATTTTCCTGGATAATATCCTGAAGAGTGTTTTCCAGCTTGGATTCATTCTCTTCATCACATTCTGGTACACCTATCAAACGTAGGTTGGGTCTCTTCACATAGTCCCACATTTCTTGGAGATTTTGTTCATTCCTTTTTGCACTTTTTCTTTAATCTTGGTTTCTCGTTTTATTTCATTGAGTTGATCTTCAACTTCTGATATTCTTTCTTCTGCTTGGTCAATTCGGCTGTTGAAACTTGTGCATGCTTGAAGTTCTCGTGTTGTGTTTTCAGCTCCTTCAATTCATTCATATTCCTCTCTAAGTTGTCCATTCTCGTTATCAATTCCTCGAATCTTTTTCAAATCTTTTTTCTAGGTTCTTAGTTTCTTTGCACTGGTTTAGAACATGTTCCTTTAGCTCACTGAAGTTTCTCATTATCCACTTTCTGAAGTCTGATTCCGTCATTTTGTCACATTCATTCTCCGTCCAGCTTTGTTCCCTTGCTGGTGAGGAGTTTTGGTCCTTTTTTGGAGGTGAGGTGTTTTGGTTTGGTGTTTTCCTCCTTTTTGCGCTGGTTTCTTTCCATCTTTATGGATTTATCCGCCTGTCGTCTTAGTATTGGCTGATTTTTCAATTGGGTCTCTGTGTGGACACTGAGATTGTTGATGATGAAGTATTTCTGTTACTTAGTTTTCCTCTAATGATCTATCCTCTCTGCTGTATGAGTGCTGAGGTCCACTCCAGGCCCTGCTTGTCTGGGGTATACCTGCAGCAGCTGCAGAACAATGAGGGATGATACCAGTTTCTTCTTCTGCTGCCCTTGTTCCAGAATGATGCCAGCCAAATGTCAGTCTGATTAGTCCTTTTCTGGGGTGACTCCTTGGATATACAGGGGTCAGGGAGCTGCTTGAGGAGACAGTCTGTGCTTTATAGGAGCTCCAGTGCTGAGCTGTGAGCTCCGTTGTTCATTCAGGGTTGTTGGGAGGTTGTTTATGTCTGCTGCAATAGAACTCATAAAACACCACTTTTTTTTTTTTCACCCTTAGATGCTCTGTCTCAGGGAGTTGGGGCTTTCTTTATGAGTATCTGTTGCACTGTCCTGCCCCACTAGATGGCAGTCTATTCACTATTTGCCTGCCGGGGCTCTGACCCGCTGGGCTCCTTTCTGCTGTGGAGCGTGGAGTCTCTCTGTTATGGCAGGTTGCCTCGGCAACGGCAGGCAGTCCTGGGCGGCACTTAAGTGGGGGTGCACTTCGTCATCAATGGTGGACGTCCCTCCCTGACCGGGCTGCACCGTCCTAGATGCCGGCAACAAAACTCTCAGCCCCAAGCGCCTCCAGTCGCCGCCCTGCTTGTCCCGTGAGCGTGGGACCCGCCGAGCCCGATCACCCAGCTCCCTGCCTCAGAGTCCGTCCTCTCTCTCTCTCTCTTCCTCTCCCCAAGCTGAAAGGTCGACTCTCTCACTGGCGCCCCAGGAGCCTGCCGATAGGGCACTGGGATCCGTGTGATCTCAGGTGCCGCTGCCCACTACCCCGGCTAAGATCAGGCTTCCCAGGAAACTCCTGGTCTGGCTCATTGTCCAAGTCCCGTTCAATCAGATGGACATGCCAGTCTGCCCTTCCAAATCTCAGATTGCCGGTTTAACAGGGCACCCAGACTAGTGAGTTCGCGCGGGTCCCGCTGTGGCGCCGCTGCTGGCGCGGGCCAAGAGGCGGCGGGGCCGGCTGTTAAGCCGGCTGCTAGCGTTTCGTGTCTCTCCCACACCTGGAACTTTCAACGCTCTGTGGGCATAAAAGGAACATCGGAGGATGCGGCTAGGACTCACCCTCTGCGCCTTCACTGAGAGCTGCAATCCTGAGTCACCTCTCTGACGCCATCTTGCCTCCCTTCTCCGATGAATAAGTTTTTTAATGTCGTGTTGCAATCGGTTAGCCAGTATTTTATTGAAGATTTTTGCATCTATGTTCATCATGGATATTGTCCTGAAGTTTTCTTTTCTTGTTGAATCTCTGCTGGGTTTTGGTATCAGAATGATGTTGGTCTCATAAAGTGATTTGGGAAGGATACCCTGTTTTTGAATTATTTGGAATAGTTTCAGAAGTAATGGTACCAGATCCCCTTTGTGTGTCTGGTAGAATTCGGCTGTGAACCCATCTGGACCTGGGCTTTTTTTGTGTGGTAGGCTCTTAATTGCTGCCTCAACTTCAGACCTTGTTATTGGTCTATTCATAGTTTCAGCTTCCTTCTGGTTTAGGCTTGGGAGGACACAGACGTCAAGAAATTTATCCATTTCTTCCTGGGTTACTAGTTTATGGGCATAGAGTTGTTTGTAGTATTCTCTGATGATGGTTTGAATTTCTATGAAATCTGTGGTGATTTCCCCATTATCGTTTTTTATTGCATCTATTTGGTTGTTCTCTCTTTTCTTTTTTATCAGTCTGGCTAGTGGTCTGTCTATTTTGTTGATCTTTTCGAAAAAACAGCTCTTGGATTTATTGATTTTTTGAAGGTTTTTCTTGTCTCTATCTCCTTCAGTTCTGCTCTGATCTTAGTTATTTATTGTCTTTGGCTATGTTTTGAGCTTTTTTGATCTTCCTCCTCTAGCTCTTTCAATTTTGACGATAGAGTCAATTTTGGATCTCTCCATTCTTCTCATGTGGGCACTTACTTCTATATATTTTCCTCTACAGACTGCTTTAAATGTGTCCCAGATATTCCGGTACATTGTGTCTTCATTCTCCTTGGTTTCAAAGAACTTCTTTATTTCTGCCTTCATTTCATTGTATATCCAATCAACATTCAAGAGTCAGTTGTTCAGTTTCCATGAAGCTGTGCAGTTCTGAGTTTGTTTTTTAATTCTGCGTTCGAGCTTGATTGCACTATAGTCTGTGAGACTGTTATAATTTCAGTTGTTTTGCATTTGTTGATGACTGCTTTACTTCCAATTATGTGGTCAATTTTGGAGTAAGTGTCATGTGGTGCTGTGAAGAATCTATATTGTGTGGATTTGGGGTGGAGAGTTCTGTAAATGTCTATCAGGTTTGCTTGTTTCAGGTCTGAGTTCAAGTCCTGGATATCCTTGTTAATTTTCTGTCTAGTTGATCTGTCAAATATTGACAGTGGAGTGTTAAAGTCTCCCACTATTATTGTGTTGGAATCTAAGTCTTTTTGTAAGTCATTAAGAACTTGCCTTATGTATCTGGGTGCTCCTGCATTGGGTCCATATATATTTAGAATCGTTAGCTGCTCTTGTTGTATCTATCCTTTTACCATTATGTAATGACCTTTTTTGTCTCTTTTGATCTTTGTTGCTTTAAATTCTTTTTTATCAGAGACGAGAATTGCAACTCCTGCTTTTTTTTTCTCTCCATTTGCTTGGTAAGTCTTCCTCCATCCCTTTACTTTGAGCCTTTGTGTATCCTTGCGTGTAAGATGGGTTTCCTGGATAGAGCAAACCGATGGGTTTTGGTTTTTTATCCAATTTTCCAGTCTGTGTCTTTTGATTGTTGCATTTAGCCCATTTATATTTATGGTTAATATTGTTAAGTGTGAATTTGATACTGCCATTTTGATGCTAGCTGGCTGTTTTGCCATTGGTTCATGTAGATTCCTCATTTTGTTGATCCTCTTTAGCATTTGGTATGCTTTTAGGATGGCTGGAACTGGTTGTTTCTTTCTATGTGTAGTGCCTCTTTCAGGAGCTCTTGTAAAGCAGGCCTAGTGGTGACAAAATCTCTAAGTACTTTTTTGTTCGTGAAGGATTTTATTTTTCCTTCACTTATGAAGCTCAGTTTGGTTGGATATGAAATTCTAGGTTGAAAGTTATTTTCTTTATGCATGTTGAATATTGGTCTCCACTCTCTTCTGGCTTGTAGAGTCTCTGCCGAGAGATCTGCTGTGAGTCTGATGGGCTTTTCTTTGTGGGTGACCCGACCTTTGTCTCTGTCCTCCCTTAGTATTTTCTCCTTCATTTCAACCCTGATGAATCTGATGCTTATGTGCCTTGGGGTTTCTCTTCTTGTGGAGTATCTTTGTGGTGTTCTCTGTGTTTCCTTGGCTTGAATATTGTCCTGCCTTGCTAGTTTGGGGAAATTTTTCTGGATAATATTTTGAAAAGTATTTTCCAGCTTGGATTCATTCTCTTCATCACATTCTGGTACACCTATAAAACGTAGGTTGGGTCTCTACACATAGTCCCACATTTCTTGGAGATTTTGTTCATTTCTTTTTGTGCTTTTTTTTCTATTCTTGGTTTCTCGTTTTATTTCATTGAGTTGATCTACGACTTCTGATATTTTTTCTTCTGCTTGGTCAATTTGGCTGTTGAAACTTGTGCATGCTTCTTGAAGTTTTCCTGTTGTGTTTTTCAGCTCCTTCAATTCATTCATATTCCTCTCTAAGTTGTCCATTCTTGTTATCATTTCCTCGAATCTTTTTTCAAATCTTCTTTCAATGCTCTTAGTTTCTTTGCATTGATTTAGGACATGTTCTTTTAGCTCACTAAAGTTTCTCATTATCCATCTTCTGAAATCTGATTTCATCATTTCTTCACACTCATTCTCGGTCCAGCTTTGTTCCCTTGCTGGTGAGGAGTTTTGGTTCTTTGTAGAAGGTGAGATGTTTTTGTTTCTGGTGTTTTCCTCCTTTTTGCAATGGTTTCTTCCAATCTTTGTGGATTTATCCACCTGTCATCTTAGTAGTTGCTGATTTTTCGATTGGGTCTCTGAGTGAATGCCCAAATTGTTGATGAGGAAGTATTTCTATTATTTAGTTTTTCTTCTAACTTTCTATCCCCTCTGCTGTACGACTGCTTAGGTCCACTCCAGGCCCTGCTGGTCTGGCGTACACGTGTAGCAGCTGCGGAACAGTGAGTGATGCTACCAGTTTCTTCTTCTGCTATCTTTGTCCCAGAATGATGCCCTCTAAATGTCAGTCTGATTGGTCCTTTTTTGAGGTGACTCTTTGGATATACAGGAGTCAGGGAGCTGCTTGAGGAGACGGTCTGTACTTTATAGGAGCTCCAGTGCTGAGCTGTGAGCTCCGTTGTTCCTTCAGGGTTGTTGGAGACGTGTGTTATAAATCCCCCTTTTTTTCCTCAGATGGTCTGTCCCAGTGAGTTGGGGTTTTCTTTATGAGTATCTGTTGCACTGTCCTGCACCGCTAGTTGGCAGTCTATTCACTATTTGCCTGCCAAGGTTACATTCTGCTGCCATGGGGCTCCGTTCTACTGTGGTAAGCTCTGCCCTGTTGGCGGAGTCTCTCTGTTATGGCGGGTTTCCTCGGCAATGGTAGGCTGCATCAGCACTGGGTGAGTTCTTTAGTAGGGGTGGATTGTGTCCATACTGGCAGATGCCCCTCCCCCATCAGGCTGCACTCTCCTGGCTGACTGCTAAACTCTCAAACCCTAGCGCCTTCAATAGCTGCCCTGTGTGTCCCCATGAGGGTGGGTCCCACCGAGCCTGATCACCTGGCTCCCTGCTTCAGAGTCCGTACTCTCTCTCTCTCTAGTTTTCTTTCCAATTTGAAGGGTGAGACTTTCTCACTGGCGCCCCAGTAGCCTGCTAATAGGGCACTGGGATCCGTGCAATCTCCCGTGCAACTGCCCACTGTACCGGCTCAAATCACGCTTCCCAGAAATCTCTTGGTCTGGCTCATTGTCCAAGTCCCGTTTAATCAGATGGATATGTCAATCTGCCCTTCCAAATCTCAGATTGCTGGTTTAACAAGGCACCCAGACCAGTGAGTTTTGTGCCGGGTGCCACTGCGCTGCGGCACCGGCCAAAGCACCTGCCAAACCGGCCACGCAAGCCGAATCACCAGCTTCCCCAGCGTCCCGTGTCTCTCCTACACCTGGGAATTTTTCCGTTCTGTGGGAAACAAAGGTCCCTCTGGAAATGCGGCTAGGACTCACCCTCTGCGCCATCACTGAGAGATGCAATCCTGAGTTCTTTCTACGATGCCATCTTGAAAAATCTCACTGTAAGCACTCATTTAGAGCCTCAGTGAATAATGCACACCAGGGTAAGTGTCGAGCATTTTTTATATGGCCACTCATTCTGTACCTCCCTGAATTATACACACATGTGGAATCCTTAGGAGTCTATTTCATACTAAAAGTCATTTAGAACCTTATTGAACAATTCACAATGTAGCAATAGTCAGATGTCTATTTAATATGGCCTCTCATTCAAAGTTTCAGTGAATAAACTTCTGTGGAGTAATCAGTATGCTGTTTAAGGTAGCCAAGTATTAAATGCTTTCCTGAATGATGCACACCTGGGTGATAGGAGTCTATTTTTTAGAAACTCCAATTCTGGGTATTGCTGAGTAATACACACCTGGGGGAGTGTCATGGGGCTATTTGGTATGGATACTCATAGAGAACCTGCTTGAATAATGCACACATAAAAAATAATGTGGAGTCTATGACATAGGGATACTCGTTCAGACCAACAGTGAATAATGCACATGTGGAGTAATTAGAAGTCTGTTTCATATGGCCCCTCTTTCACACCCACACTGAATACTACAAACTTGTGATATAGACTGGAGTCCATTTTTTATGGCCACTCATTCAGAGAATCACTGAATAATGCACACCTGCGGAATAGTCAGAAGTCTCTTTCCTATGGCAACTCATTGAGAGCCTCACTAAAAGTACACACCTGGGGAAATAGTCAGGATTTAGTTTTATCCCCTCATTCAGAGTCTCAGAAAATAATGCCCACCTGGGGAATAGTCAGGAGAATTTTTCATGTGGCCTCTCATTCAGAAAGTCACTGAATAATGTGGTGTAGTCAGGAGTCTATTATATGTAGACACATATTCAGAGTCTCAGTGTATAAGACAAACTCTTGCTATAGTAAGAAATCTAATATGGCCACATCTTCTGAGCCTCACTGAGTAATACACACCTGGGGAGTGTCATGGGGCTATTTGGTATGGATACTCATAGAGAACCTGCTTGAATAATGCACACATAAAAATAATGTGGAGTCTATGACATAGGGCTACTCATTCAGACAACAGTGAATAATGCACATGTGAGTAATTAGAAGTCTGTTTCATATGGCCCTCTTTCACACCCACACTGAATACTACAAACTTGTGATATAGACTGAGTCCATTTTTATGGCCACTCATTCAGAGAATCACTGAATAATGCACACCTGTGGAATAATCATAAGTCTCTTTCCTATGGCCACTCATTGAGAGCCTCAGTAAAAGTAGACACCTGGGGAAATAGTCAGGATTTAGTTTTATCCTCATTCAGAGTCTCACAAAATAATGCACACCTGTGGAATAGTCAGGAGACATTTTCATGTGGCCTCTCATTCGGAATGGCACTGAATAATGTGGTGTAGTCAGGAGTCTATTATATGTAGACACATATTCAGAGCCTCAGTGAATAAGACAGACGCTTGCTATAGTAAGAAATCTAATATGGCCACATCTTCTGAGCCTCACTGAGTAATACACACCTGGAGAATAATTTGGTGTCTATTTTCGATGGACATTTATTCAGAGCCTCAGTGAATAATGCACACCTGTGGATTAGCCAGGAGTCTATTTCATTTGAACACTCATTCATAGCCTCAGTGGATAATATGCACGTGTGGATTAGTCAGGATTCCATTTCATATGGCCACTGACTCATAACCTCAGTTAATAATGCACAAATGTATAGTACAGAGCAGTCTATTTCATATAGCCACTCATTCAGAGATTCACTGAATAATACAAATATTTAAGATAGACAGCATCCTGTTTCATATGGTCACACAAGAAGAGCCTCACTGAGTAATACACACCTGAAGAAGTGTTAGGCATCTACGTTATATAGAATCTCATTTACATCCTCAGCGAATAATGCACACGTGTGGAATAGACACTAGTCTATTTTATATGGCCAGAAAATCAAAGCCTGAGTGAGTAATACACAACTTTGGAATAGTCACTAGTCTATTCCATATGCCCAAATATTTACAGTAAAGAGTCAATAATACACAACTGTGGACTAGTGAGGAAACAATTTTATATGGCAAAACTTTTAGAGCCACAGAGAATTATATATACCTGTGGAATACTCAGGACGTTATTAAATTTGGCATGTATTTCAGACCTTAATTTAATAAGAAACACCTGAATTTTAGTCAGAATTCTATTTTACATAGCCACATATTCAGAGCCTAACTGAATAACACACACCTTGGGGAAAGTCAGGATTCTATTTCGTATAGAAACTCATTTAGAGGCAAATGTAAAAACGTACCCCTATAAAGTATTCAGGAGTCTCTATTTTATGGCCAATCATTCAGAGCCTCACAGAATAATACAGACCTATGGAAAAGTCAGGTGGGTATTTCACATGGCCACTTATTCAAAACCTCAGTGAAGAATCATATATATCTGGAAAATACTCAGGATTCTATTATATATAGCCACGTATTTGGAAACTCACTGAATACTGCACACCTGGGGAATAGTCTGGAGAACATTTGTTATGATCATTCACCCAGCGACTGAGTGGAAAATGCACAACTGAGAAATAGTCAAGACGATCAAGTGAGGAGTCTATTTTATGTGGTCACTCTTTCATAAACTCACTGAAAAATACACACCTTGGGAAGAGTCAGAGCCCAGGTCATATGGCCACTCAATCACAGCATTACCGAATTATGCACAATGGAGCAATAGTAAGGAGTGTATTTCTTATGGCCTCTCATTCAGAGCTTCTGTTTATAATAAACAGCTGTGGAGTAGTCAGGACCCTATTTAACGTAGCCCCAAATTAAGCAGCTCCGTGAATGATTCACACATGTGTGATAGTTAGAAGACTGTTCGATATAAACACTCATACAGAAACTCTTTGAATACTGCACATCGGGGGAATAAACACTAGTCTATTTCATATGGTGATTCGTTTGGAGACACAAAAAATAACGCACTCCTGTGAAGCAAAATGCGGTCTATCCCATAACGCCCCTCTTTCAGTGTTTCAGTGAATAATAAGTATATCTGATAAGTCAAAAATCACTCTCACCTGGCCACTTGTTCAGGGCCTCTGTGAATAATACTTCCCTCAGAAATAGTCAAGGGTCTACTTTCAATGGCTACACATTCAGAGTCTCTGTAAGTAATGCACACCTGTGGTCACTCTTTCATAAACTCACTGAAAAATACACACCTTGGGAAGAGTCAGAGCCCAGGTCATATGGCCACTCAATCACAGCATTACCGAATTATGCACAATGGAGCAATAGTAAGGAGTGTATTTCTTATGGAGTCATTTCTTATGACTCACAAGAGTCACTTTCTTATGCCCACTTAGTCAGAGTCTCATTCAATAATACACAACTGGGGGAGAGTTAAGAGTCTAGTTTATGTAGCCACTCATTTAGAGCCTCAGTGAATAATGCACACCAAGATAAGAGTCGAGCATTTCTTATATGACCACTCATTCTGTACCTCCCTGAATGATTCCCACCTGGGGAATCCTCAGGGGTATATTTCAAAATGAAACTCATTTAGAACCTTACTGAATAATTCACAATGGAGCAATAGTCAAGTGACTTTTTTTATATGGCCTCTCATTCAAAGATTCTGTGAATAAAGAAATTCTATGGAGTAATCAGGATGCTGTTTAAGATAGCCAAGTATTGACTGCTTTTCTGAACGAAACACACCTGGGTGATAGTCAGGAATCTATTTCATCTGAACGCTAATTCTGGATATCGCTGAGTAATACACACCTGAAAGAGTGTCAGGAGTCTATTTGGTATGGATACTCATACAGAACCTGCTTGAATAATGCACACATGGAGAATAATGTGGAGTCTATGTCATATGGCTACTCATTCATCCAAACAGTGAATAACCCACATGTGGAGTAATTAGAAGTCTGTTTCATATGGCCCCTCTTTCACAGCCTTACTGAATAGTACACACATTTGATATAGACTGGAGTTCATTTTTTATGGACACTCATTCAGAGAATCTCTGAATAATGCACACCTGCGAAATAGTCAGAAGTCTCTTTTCTATGGCCACTCATTGAGAGCCTCACTAAAAGTACACACCTGGGGTAATAGGATTTTCTTTTATCCCCTCATTCAGAGTCTCAGAAAATAATGCACACCTGTGGAATAGTCAGGAGGATTTTTATGTGTCTCTCATTGTGAATGTCACTGAATAATGTGGTGTAGTTAGGAGTCTATTACATGTAGACACATATTCAGAGCCTCAGTGAATAAGAAAGATCCTTGCTATAGTAAGGAATTTAATATGGCCACATTTTCTGAGCCTCACTGAGTAATACACACCTGGAGAATAATTTGGTGTCTATTTTCGATGGACATTTATTAAGAGCCTCAGTGAATAATGCACACCTGTGGATTATCCAGGAGTCTATTTAATTTGAACACTCATTCGTAGCTACAGTGGATAACATGCAAGTGAGGATTAGTCAGGATTCCATTTTATATGGCCACTAATAACCACAGTTAATAATGCACAAACGTATAGTAAAGAGCAGTCAATTTCATATAGCCACTCATTCAGAGATTCACTGAATAATACCAATATATAAGATAGACAGCATCACGATTTTATGGTCACACAAGAAGAGCCTCACTGAGTAATACACACGTGAAGAAGTGTTAGGCGTCTATGTTATATAGAATCTCATTTACATCCTCAGCGAATAATGCACACGTGTGGAATAGACACTAGTCTATTTTATATGGCCAGAAAATAAAAGCCGGAATGAGTAATACACAACTTTATAATAGTCACTATTCTATTCCATAGGCTCAAATGTTTAGAGTAAGAGTAAATAATACACACCTGTGGACTAGTGAGGAAACAATTTCATATGGCCAAACTTTCAGAGCCTAAGGGAATAATACATACCTGGGGAATCCTCAGGACGCTATTACATATGGCATCTATTTCAGACAGAAATTTAATAAGGGACTCCTGAATTTTAGTCAGAATACTATTTTGTATAGCCACATATTCAGAGACTAACTGAATAACATAAACCTTGGGTAAAGTCAGGATTCTATTTCATATAGTAATTCATTTTGTGGCGAATGTAAAACGAATGCCTGATGAGTATTCAGGAGTCTCTATTTTTTTTAATTTTTATTGCATTATAGGTTTTGGGGTACATGTGCAGAACGTTTAAGATAGTTGCATAGGTACACACATGGCAGTGTGTTTTGCTGCATTCCACCCCGTCACCCACACTTCGCATTTATCCCCAGGCTATCTCTCTCCAGCCTCCCCAATGTCACTCCCCCATTTCCCCCAATGGACCCCAGTGTGTATTAGATCCCCTCCGTGTGTCCATGTGTTCTCATTTTTCTCACCCGCCTATGATTGAGTAAATGCGTTATTTCTTTTTCTGTTCTTGTGTCAGTTTGCTGAGAATGATGTTCTCCAGATTCATCCATGTCCTTACAAATGACATAAACTCATCATTTTAGATTGCTGGATAATATTTCATGGCGTATATGTGCCACATTTTTCCAATCCAGTCTATCATCGAAGGGCATTTGGGTTAGTTCCAGGACTTTGCTATTGTAAATAGTGCTGCAATGAACATACGTGTGCATATATCCTTATAGTAGAACGATTTATAGTCATTTGGATATATACCCAGTAAAGGCATTGCTGGGTCAAATGGAATTTCTATTTCTAGGTCCTTGAGGAATCGCCACACTGTCTTCCGCAATTGTTGAACTAATTTACACTCTCACCAACAGTGTAAGAGTGTTTCTTTTTCTCCACATCCTCTCCAGCATCTGCTGTTTCCAGATTTCTTAATGATTGCCATTCTAACTTGCGTGAGATGGTATCTCAATGTGGTTTTGATTTGCATTTCTCTAATGACCAGTGATGATGAGCATTTTTTCATGTGTTTGTTCACCTCATGTATGTCTTCCTTTGTAAAATATCTGTTCATATCCTTTGCCCATTTCTGAATGGGCTTGTTTGTTTTTTTTCTGTAAATCTGTTTGAGTTCTTTGTAAATTCTGGATATCACCCCTTTGTCAGATGCGTAAACTGCAAAGATTTTTTTCCCATTCTGATGGTTGCCAATTCACTCTAGTGACTGTATCTTTTGCCATGCAGAAGCTGTGGAGTTTGATTAGGTCCCATTTGTCTATTTTGACTTTTGTTGCCAATGCTTTTGGTGTTTTGGTCATGAAGTCCTTGCCTACTCCTATGTCCTGAATGGTTTTTCCTAGATTTTCTTCTAGGGTTTTTATGGTGTCAGGTCTTATGTTTAAGTTTTTAATCCATCTGTAGTTAATTTTACTGTAAGGTTTCAGGAAGGGGTTCAGTTTCTGCCTTCTGCAAATGGCTAGACAGTTTTCCCAACAACAATTATTAAACAGGGAATTATTTCCCTATAGTTTGTTTTTGTCTGGTTTATCAAAGATTATGTGGTTGTAGATGTGTTGTGTTGCCTCCGATGCCTCTGTTCTGTTCCATTGGTCTATATCTTGTTTTGGAACAAGTACCATGCTGCTTTAATTACTGTAGCCTTGGAGTATAGTTTGAAGTCTGATAGTGTGATGCCTCCTGCTGTGTTCTTTTTGCTTAGAATTTACTTGGCTATGCGGGCTCGCTTTTGGTTGTTTATGAAGTTCATGGCGGTTTTTTCCAATTCTGTGAAGAAATTCAATGGTATTTTGATGGGGATATCATTGACTATGTAAATTACTTTGGGCAGTATATCCATTATTACGATTTTGATTCTTCCCAACGACGAACATGGAATGTTTCTCGATCTGTTTGTGTCCTCTCTTATTTCTTTGAGCAGTGGTTTGTAGTTTTCCTTAAAGAGGTCCCTTACTTTTCTTGTGAGTTTTATTCCTAGGTATATTATTTTTTTGTAGCAATTGCGAATGGCAGTTGGTTCTTGATTTGGTTTTCTTTAAGTCTGTTATTGGTGTATAGGAATGCTTGTGATTTTTGCACATTGATTTTATATCCTGAGACTTTGCTGAAGTTGCTTATCAGATTCAGGAGTTTTTGGGCTGAGGTTATGGGGTCTTCTACGTATACTATCATGTCGTCTGCAAACAGAGACAATTTGGCTTCCACCTTTCCTATTTGAATACCATTTATTTCTTTTTCTTGCCTGATTGCTCTGGCTAGAATTTCCAGTACTATATTAAATAGGAGCGGTGAGAGAGGACATCCTTGTCTAGTGCCGGATTTCAAACAGAATGCTTCCAATTTTTGTTCGTTAAGTATGATATTGGCTGTTGGTTTGTCGTAAATAGTTTTAATACTTTGAGATATGTTCCATCAATACCAAGTTTATTGAGGGTTTTTAGCATAAAGGGCTGTTGAATTTTGTCAAATGCCTTCTTTGCATCAATTGATATAATCATGTCGTTTTTGTTTTTGCTTCTGTTTATGTAGTGAATTACATTTATAGACTTGCATATGTTGAACCATCCTTGCATCCCCGGGATGAATCCTACTTGATAATGATGGATAAGTTATTTAATGTGCTGTTGCAATCGGTTTGCCAGTATTTTATTGAAGATTTTTGCAACTATGTTCATCGTGGATATTGGCCTGAAGTTTTGTTTTCTTGTTGAGTCTCTGCCGGGTTTTGTTATCAGGATGATGTTGGTCTCATAGAAGGATTTGAGAAGGGTTCCCTCCTTTTGGATTACTTGGAAGTTTCAGAAGGAATGGTACCAGGTCCTCTTTGTGTGTCTGGTAGAAATCAGCTGTGAAACCATCTGGACCTGGGCTTTTTTTGTGTGGTAGGCTCTTAATTGCTGCCTCAACTTCAGACCTTTTTATTGGTCTATTCATGGTTTCTGCTTCCTCCTGGTTTAGGCTTGGGAGGACACAGGTGTCCAGGAATTTATCCATTTCTTTCTCATTTACTAGTATATGCGCATAAAGTTGTTTGTAGTATTCTCTGATGATGGTTTGAATTTCTGTGGAATCTGTGGTGATTTCCCCTTTATCGTTTTTTATTGCATCTATTTGGTTGTTCTCTCTTTTCTTTTTTATCAGTCTGGCTAGTGGTCTGTCTATTTTGTTGATCTTTTCGAAAAACCAGCTCTTAGATTTATTGATTTTTTGAAGAGTTTTTCTTGTCTCTATCTCCTTCAGTTCTGCTCTGATCTTAGTTATTTCTTGTCTTCGGCTATGTTTTGAGCTTTTTTGATCTTGCTCCTCTAGCTCTTTCAATTTTGATGATAGGATTTCAATTTTGGATGTCTCCACTCTTCTCTTGTGGGCACTTATTGGTATATATTTTCCTCTAGAGACTGCTTTAAATGTGTCTCAGAGATTCTGGTATGTTGTGTCTTTATTCTCCTTGGTTTCGAAGAATTTCTTTATGTCTGTCTTCATTTCATTGTTGATCCAATCAACATTCAAGAGCCAGTTGTTCAGTTTCCATGAAGCTGTGAGGTTCTGAGTTATTTTCTGAATTCTGAGTTTCAACTTGATTGCACTATGGTCTGAGAGACTGTTTGTTATGATTTCAGTTGTTTTGCATTTGCTGAGGAGTGCTTTACTTCCAATTATGTGGTCAATTTTGGAGTATGGTGTGATGTGGTGCTGAGAAGAATGTATATTCTGTGGATTTGTGGTGGAGAGTTCTGTTAGTGTCTATCAGGTTTGCTTGTTCCAGGTCTGTGTTCAAGTCCTGGATATTCTTGTTAATATTTTGTCTGGTTGATCTGTCTTATATTGACAGTGGAGGGTCAAAATCTCCCACTATTATTGTGTGGGAGTCTAAGTCTGTTAATAAGTCACTAAGAACTTGCCTTATATATCTGGGTGCTCTTGCATTCGGTCCATATATATTTAGAATCATTTGTTGTTCTTGTTTTATCGATCCTTTTACCAGTATTTAATGACCTTCTTTGTCCCTTTTGATCTTTGTTGCTTTAAAGTCTATTTTATCAGAAACGAGATTTGCAACTCTTGCTTTTTTTTGCACTCCAATAGCTTGGTAAATCTTCCTCCATCCCTTGATTTTGAGCCTTTGTGTATCGTTGCATGTGAGGTGGATTTCCTGGATACAGCACACTGATGGGTTTTGGGTTTTTAATTTATTTATTTCTTTTGCCTTTTTATTTTTTTAAAATTTTATTTATTTTTAAATTTTTATTGCATTATAGGTTTGGGGGTACATGTGCAGAACGTGCAAGAGAGTTGCATAGGTACACACATGGCAGTGTGTTTTGTTATTTTCCTCCCCTTCACACACACTTGGTATTCATCCCCAGGCTATCCACCCAAGCCCCTCGCTGCTGTCCCTCCCCCATTCCCCCCACCAGTCCCCAGTGTATAGTAGACTGCCTCTCTGTGTCCATGTGTTCTCATTTGTCTCACCCAACTATGAGTTGGATATGCGGTATTTCTTTTTCTGTTCTTGTGTCAGTTTGTTGAGAATGATGTTCTCCAGATTCATCCATGTCCCCACAAAGGACACAAACTCATCATTTTTGATTGCTGCATAATATTTCATGGTGTATATGTGCCACATTTTCCCAGTCCAGTCTATCATCGTTGGGCATATGGGTTGGTTCCAGGTCTTTGCTATTGTAAACAGTGCTGCAATGAACATTCGTGGGCATGTGTCCTTATAGTAGAACGATTTATAGTCCTTTGGATAGATACCCAGTAATGGGATTGCTGGGTCAAATGGAATTTCTATTTCTAGGTCCCTGAGGAATCGCCACACTGTCTTCCACAATGGTTGAACTAATTTAAACTCCCACAAACAGTGTAAGAGTGGTCCTATTTCTCCACATCCTCTCCAGCATCTGTTGTCTCCAGATTTTTTAATGATCGCCATTCTAACTGGTGTGAGATGGTATCTCAATGTGGTTTTGATTTGCATGTCTCTAATGACCAATGATGATGAGCACTTTTTCATATGTTTGTTGGCCTCATGTATGTCTTCTTTTGTAAAGTTTCTGTTCATATCCTTTGCCCATTTTTGAATGAGCTTGTTTGTTTTTTTTCCTGTAAATTTGTTTGAGTTCTTTGTAAATTCTGGATATCAGCCCTTTGTCAGATGTGTAAACTGCAAAGATTTTTTCCCATTCTGATGGGTGCCGATTCACTCTAGTGACTGTTTCTTTTGCCGTGCAGAAGCTGTGGAGTTTGATTAGGTCCCATTTGTCTATTTTGGCTTTTGTTGCCAATGCTTTTTGTGTTCTGTTCATGAAGTCCTTGCCTACTCCTATGTCCTGAATGGTTTTGCCTAGATTTTCTTCTAGGGTTTGTATAATATCAGGTCTTACGTTTAAGTCCTTAATCCATCTGGAGTTAATTTTAGTGTAAGGTGTCAGGAAGGGGTCCAGTTTCTGCTTTCTGCACATGGCTAGCCAGTTTTCCCAACACCATTTATTAAATAGGGAATCCTTTCACCATTACCGGTTTTTGTCTGGTTTATCAAAGATAATATGGTTGTAGATGTGTTGTGTTGCCTCCGATGCCTCTGTTCTGTTCCATTGGTCTATATCTCTGTTTTGGTACCAGTACCATGCTGTATTGATTTCTGTAGACTTGTAGTATAGTTTGAAGTCTGGTAGCGTGATGCCTCCCGCTGTGTTCTTTTTGCTTAGAATTGACTTGTCTATGCGGGCTCCTTTTTGGTTCCATATAAAATTCATGGTGGTTTTTTCCAGTTCCGTGAAGAAATTCAATGGTAGTTTGATGGGGATAGCATTGATTGTGTAAATTACTTTGGGCAGTATAGCCATTTTCACGATATTGATTCTTCCTAACCACGAACATGGAATATTTCTCCATCTGATTGTGTCCTCTTATTTCGTTGAGCAGTGTTTTGTAGTTTTCCTTAAAGAGGTCCCTTACATTCCTAGTGAGTTGTATTCCTAGGTATTTTATTTTCTTTGTAGCAATTGTGAATGGCAGTTCGTTCTTGATTTGGTTCTCTTTAAGTCTGTTATTGGTGTATAGGAATGCTTGTGATTTTTGAACATTGATTTTATATCCTGAGACTTTGCTGAAGTTGCTTATCAGTTGCAGGAGCTTTTGGGCTGAGGTGATGGGGTCTTCTAGGTACACTATCATGTCGTCTGCAAATAGAGACAATTTGGCTTCCACCTTTCCTATTTGAATACCCTTTATTTCTTTTTCTTGCCTGATTGCTCTGGCTAGAACTTCCAGTACTATGTTGAATAGAAGTGGTGAGAGAGGGCATCCTTGTCTAGTGCCGGATTTCAAAGGGAATGCTTCCAGTTTTTGCCCATTAAGTATGATATTGGCTGTTGGTTTGTCATAAATAGCTTTTATTACTTTGAGATATGTTCCATCAATACCAAGTTTATTGAGGGTTTTTAGCATAAAGGGCTGTTGAATTTTGTCAAATGCCTTCTCTGCATCAATTGAGATAATCATGTGGTTTTTGTTTTGCTTCTGTTTATGTGGTGAATTACATTTATAGACTTGCGATGTTGAACCAGCCTTGCATCCCCGGATGAATCCTACTTGATCATGATGGATAAGTTTTTAATGTGCTGTTGCAATCGGTTTGCCAGTATTTTATTGAAGATTTTTGCATCTATGTTCATCATGGATATTGGCCTGAAGTTTTCTTTTCTTGTTGAGTCTCTGCCAGGTTTTGGTATCAGGATGATGTTGGTCTCATAAAATGATTTAAGTGTTCCTCTTTTGGATTATTTGGAATAGTTTCAGAAGGAATGGTACCAGATACTATCATGTCGTCTGCAAATAGAGACAATTTGGCTTCCATCCTTCCTATTTGAATATACTTTATTTCTTTTCTTGCCTGATTGCTCTGGCTAGAACTTCCAGTACTATGTTGAATAGAAGTGGTGAGAGAGGGCATCCTTGTTCAGTGCCGGATTTCAAAGGGAATGCTTCCAGTTTTTGCCCATTATGTATGATATTGGCTGTTGGTTTGTCGTAAATAGCTTTTATTACTTTGAGATATGTTCCATCAATACCAAGTTTATTGAGGGATTTTTAGCATAAAGGGCTGTTGAATTTTGTCAAATGCCTTCTCTGCATCAATTGAGATAATCATGTGGTTTTTGTTTTTGCTTCTGTTTATGTGGTGAATTACATTTATAGACTTGCGTATGTTGAACCAGCCTTGCATCCCCGGATGAATCCTACTTGATCATGATGGATAAGTTTTTAATGTGCTGTTGCAATCGGTTTGCCAGTATTTTATTGAAGATTTTTGCATCTATGTTCATCAGGATATTGGCCTGAAGTTTTCTTTTCTTGTTGAGTCTCTGCCAGGTTTTGGTATCAGGATGATGTTGGTCTCATAAAATGATTTGGGAAGGGTTCCTCTTTTGGATTATTTGGAATAGTTTCAGAAGGAATGGTACCAGATCCTCTTTGTGTGTCTGGTAGAATTCAGCTGTGAACCCATCTGGACCTGGGCTTTTTTGTGTGGTAGGTTTAATTGCTGCCTCAACTTCAGACCTTGTTATTGGTCTATTCATATTTTCGGCTTCCTCCTGGTTTAGGCTTGGGAGGACGCAGGCGTCCAGGAATTTATCCATTTCTTCCTGATTTACTAGTTTATGTGCATAGAGTTGTTTGTAGTATTCTCTGATGATGTTTTGAATTTCTGTGGAATCTGTGGTGATTTCCCCTTTATCATTTTTTATTGCATCTATTTTTTTGTTCTCTCTTTTTTTTTATCAGTCTGGCTAGTGGTCTGCCTATTTTGTTGATCTTTTCAAAAAAACAGCTCTTTGATTTATTGATTTTTTTGAACGGTTTTTCTTGTCTCTATCTCCTTCACTTCTGCTCTGATCTTAGTTATTTTTTTTGTCTTTGGCTTGGTTTTGAGGTTTTTTGATCTTGCTCCTCTAGCTCTTTCAATTTTCATGATAGGGTGACAATTTTGGATCTCTCCACTCTTCTCATGTGGGCACTTATTGCTATATGTTTTCCTCTACAGACTGCTTTAAATGTGTCCCAGAGATTCTGGTACGTTGTGTCTTCATTCTCATTGGTTTCAAAAAACTTCTTTATTTCTGCCTTCATTTCATTGTTTATCCAATCAACATTCAAGAGCCAGTTGTTCAGTTTCCATGTAGCTGTGCAGTTCTGAGTTATTATCTGAATTCTGAGTTGCAACTTGATTGCACTATGGTCTGAGAGACTGTTTGTTATGAGTTTCGTTTTTTTGCATTTGCTGAGGAGTGCTTTACTTCCAATTATGTGGTCAATGTTGGAGTATGTGTGATGTGGTGCTGAGAAGAATGTATATTCTGTGGATTTGGGGTGGAGAGTTCTGTAAATGTCTATCAGGTTTGCTTGTTCCAGGTCTGAGATCAAGTCCTAAATATCCTTGTTTATTTTCTGTCTGGTTGATCTGTCTGCTATTGACAGTGGAGTGTTAAAGTCTCCCACTATTATTGTGTGGGAGTCTAAGTCTCTTTGGAAGTCATTAAGAACTTGCTTTATATATCTGGGTTCTCCTACATTGGGTCCATATATATTTAGAATCGTTATCTCTTCTTGTTGTATCGATCCTTTTACCATTATGTAATGACGTTCTTTGTCCTTTTGATCTTTTGTTGTTTAAAGTCTATTTTATCAGAGATGAGAATTGCAACTCCTGC
This sequence comes from Saguinus midas, assembly GCA_021498475.1. Classification (NCBI taxonomy): domain Eukaryota; kingdom Metazoa; phylum Chordata; class Mammalia; order Primates; family Cebidae; genus Saguinus; species Saguinus midas. Next base: position 116,984,901 of record CM038400.1, on the reverse strand, counting down.
TTTTTTTGCTCTCCATTTGCTTGGTAAATCTTCCTCCATCCTTTATTTTGAGCCTTTGTGTATCTTTGCGTGTGAGGTGGGTTTCTGGATACAGCACACTGATGGGTTTTGGTTTTTATCCAATTTGCCAGTCTGTGTCTTTTGATTGGTGCATTTAGCCCATTTACATTCAGGGTTAATATTGTTATGTGTGAATTTGATACTGCCATTTTGATGCAGCTGGCTTTTTTTGCCCGTTGGTTCATGTACATTCTTCATTTTGTTGATGGTCTTTAGCATTTGGTATGCTTTTAGGATGGCTGGAACTGGTTGTTTCTTTCTGTGTAGTGCCTCTTTCAGGAGCTCTTGTAAAGCAGGCCTAGTGGTGACAAAATCTCTGAGTACTTGCTTGTTCATGAAGGATTTCATTTCTCCTTCACTTATGAATCTCAGTTTGGCTGGATATGAAATTCTGGGTTGAAAGTGCTTTTCTTTAAGGATGTTGAATATTTGCCCCCACTTTCTTTTGGCATTAGAGTCTCTGCGGGAGATCTGCCATGAGTCTGATGGGCTTTACTTTGTGAGTGACCCGACCTTTTACTCCGGCTGCCCTTCGTATTTTCTCCTTCATTCCTACCCTGTTGAATCTGACGATTATGTTCCTAGGGGTTGCTCTTCTTGCAGAGTATCTTTGTAATGTTCTCTGTATTTCCTGGAGTTGAGTATTGAACTGTCTTGCTAGGTTGGGGAAATTATTCTGGATAATAACCTTAAGAGTAATTTCCAGCTTGGATTCATTCTCTTTTTTTTTTAATTTTTATTGCATTATAGGTTTGGGGGTACATGTGCAGAACGAGCAAGATAGTTGCATAGGTACACACATGGCAGTGTGTTTTGCTGCTTTCCTCCCCTTCACCCACACTTGGTATTCATTCCCAGGCTATCCCCCCCAGCCCCCCGCCACTGTCCCTCCCCCATTCCCCCCAACAGTCCCCAGTGTATGGTAGACCGCCTCTCTGTGACCATCTGTTCTTATTTTTCTCACCCACCTATGAGTGAGTACATGCGGGATTTCTTTTTCTGTTCTTGTGTCAGTTTGCTGAGAATGATGTTCTCCAGATTCATCCATGTCCCTACAAAGGACACAAACTCATCATTTTTGATTGCTGCATAATATTCCATGGTGTATATGTGCCACATTTTTCCAGTCCAGTCTATCATCGTTGGGCATTTGGGTTGGTTCCAGTTCTTTGCTATTGTAAACAGTGCTGCAATGAACATTCGTGTGCATGTGTCCTTATAGTAGAACGATTTATATTTCTTTGGATAGATACCCAGTAATGGGATTGCTGGGTCAAATGGAATTTCTATTTCTAGGTCCCTGAGGAATCGCCACACTGTCTTCCACAATGGTTGAACTAATTTACACTCCCACCAACAGTGTAAGAGTGTTCCTATTTCTCCACATCCTCTCCAGCATCTGATGTCTCCAGATATTTTAATGATCGCCATTCTACCTGGCGTGAGATGGTATCTCAATGTGGTTTTGATTTGCATCTCTCTAATGGCCAATGACGATGAGCACTTTTTCATATGTTTGTTGGCCTCATGTATGTCTTCTTTTGTAAAGTTTCTGTTCATATCCTTTGCCCATTTTTGAATGGGCTTGTTTGTTTTTTTCCTGTAAATCTGTTTGAGTTCTTTGTAAATTCTGGATATCAACCCTTTGTCAGATGTAAACTGCAAAGATTTTTCCCATTCTGATGGTTGCCGATTCACTCTAGTGACTGTTTCTTCTGCCGTGCAGAAGCTGTGGAGTTTGATTAGGTCCCATTTGTCTATTTTGGCTTTTGTTGCCAATGCTTTTGGTGTTTTGTTCATGAAGTCCTTGCCTACCCTATGTCCTGAATGGTTTTGCCTAGATTTTCTTCTAGGGTTTTTATGGTGTCAGGTCTTACGTTTAAGTCTTTAATCCATCTGGAGTTAATTTTAGTGTAAGGTGTCAGGAAGGGGTCCAGTTTCTGCTTTCTGCACATGGCTAGCCAGTTTTCCCAACACCATTTATTAAATAGGGAATCCTTTCCCATTGCCTGTTTTTGTCTGGTTTATCAAAGATAATATGGTTGTAGATGTGTTGTGTTGCCTCCGATGCCTCTGTTCTGTTCCATTGGTCTATATCTCTGTTTTGGTACCAGTACCATGCTGTTTTGATTACTGTAGCCTTGTAGTATAGTTTGAAGTCTGGTAGCGTGATGCCTCCGCTGTGTTCTTTTTGCTTAGAATTGACTTGGCTATGGGCTCTTTTGGTTCCATATGAAATTCATGGTGGTTTTTTCCAGTTCTGTGAAGAAATTCAATGGTAGTTTGATGGGGATAGCATTGATTGTGTAAATTACTTTGGGCAGTATAGCCATTTTCACGATATTGATTCTTCCTAACCACGAACATGGAATGTTTCTCCATCTGTTTGTGTCCTCTTATTTCATTGAGCAGTTGTTTGTAGTTTTCCTTAAAGAGGTCCCTTACATTCCTAGTGAGTTGTATTCCTAGGTATTTTATTTTCTTTGTAGCAATTGTGAATGGCAGTTCGTTCTTGATTTGGTTCTCTTTAAGTCTGTTATTGGTGTATAGGAATGCTTGTGATTTTTGAACATTGATTTTATATCCTGAGACTTTGCTGAAGTTGCTTATCAGTTGCAGGAGCTTTTGGGCTGAGGTGATGGGGTCTTCTAGGTATACTATCATGTCGTCTGCAAATAGAGACAATTTGGCTTCCACCTTTCCTATTTGAATACCCTTTATTTCTTTTTCTTGCCTGATTGCTCTGGCTAGAACTTCCAGTACTATGTTGAATAGAAGTGGTGAGAGAGGCATCCTTGTTCAGTGCCGGATTTCAAAGGAATGCTTCCAGTTTTTGCCCATTAAGTATGATATTGGCTGTTGGTTTGTCATAAATAGCTTTATTACTTTGAGATATGTTCCATCAATACCAAGTTTATTGAGGGTTTTAGCATAAAGGGCTGTTGAATTTTGTCAAATGCCTTCTCTGCATCAATTGAGATAATCATGTGGTTTTGTTTTGCTTCTGTTTATGTGGTGAATTACATTTATAGACTTGCATATGTTGAACCAGCCTTGCATCCCCGGATGAATCCTACTTGATCATGATGGATAAGTTTTTAATGTGCTGTTGCAATCGGTTTGCCAGTATTTTATTGAAGATTTTGCATCTATGTTCATCATGGATATTGGCCTGAAGTTTTCTTTTCTTGTTGAGTCTCTGCCAGGTTTTGGTATCAGGATGATGTTGGTCTCATAAAATGATTTGGGAAGGGTTCTCTTTTGGATTATTTGGAATAGTTTCAGAAGGAATGGTACCAGATCCTCTTTGTGTGTCTGGTAGAATTCAGCTGTGAACCCATCTGGACCTGGGCTTTTTGTGTGGTAGGTCTAATTGCTGCCTCAACTTCAGACCTTGTTATTGGTCTATTCATAGTTTCGGCTTCCTCCTGGTTTAGGCTTGGGAGGACACAGGCGTCCAGGAATTTATCCATTTCTTCCTGATTTACTAGTTTATGTGCATAGAGTTGTTTGTAGTATTCTCTGATGATGGTTTGAATTTCTGTGGAATCTGTGGTGATTTCTTTATCGTTTTTATTGCATCTATTTGGTTGTTCTCTTTTCTTTTTATCAGTCTGGCTAGTGGTCTGTCTATTTTGTTGATCTTTTCAAAACCAGCTCTTAGATTTATTGATTTTTGAAGGGTTTTTCTTGTCTCTATCTCCTTCAGTTCTGCTCTGATCTTAGTTATTTCTTGTCTTCGGCTAGGTTTTGAGCTTTTTGATCTTGCTCCTCTAGCTCTTTCAATTTTGATGATAGGTGTCAATTTTGGATCTCTCCACTCTTCTCATGTGGGCACTTATTGCTATATATTTTCCTCTACAGACTGTTTTAAATGTGTCCCAGAGATTCTGGTACGTTGTGTCTTCATTCTCGTTGGTTTCAAAGAACTTTTTATTTCTGCCTTCATTTCATTGTTTATCCAATCAACATTCAAGAGCCAGTTGTTCAGTTTCCATGAAGCTGTGCGTTCTGAGTTATTTTCTGAATTCTGAGTTCCAACTTGATTGCACTATGGTCTGAGAGACTGTTTGTTATGATTTCGTTGTTTTGCATTTGCTGAGGAGTGCTTTACTTCCAATTATGTGGTCAATTTTGGAGTAGGTGTGATGTGGTGCTGAGAAGAATGTATATTCTGTGGATTTGGGGTGGAGAGTTCTGTAAATGTCTATCAGGTTTGCTTGTTCCAGGTCTGAGTTCAAGTCCTGGATATCCTTGTTAATTTTCTGTCTGGTTGATCTGTCTGCTATTGACAGTGGAGTGTTAAAGTCTCCCACTATTATTGTGTGGGAGTCTAAGTCCTTTGTAAGTCATTAAGAACTTGCCTTATATATCTGGGTGCTCCTACATTGGGTCCATATATATTTAGAATCGTTATCTCTTCTTGTTGTATCGATCCTTTTACCATTATGTAATGACCTTCTTTGTCCCTTTTGATCTTTGTTACTTTAAAGTCTATTTTATCAGAGATGAGAATTGCAACTCCTGCTTTTTTTGCTCTCCATTTGCTTGGTAAATCTTCCTCCATCCCTTTATTTTGAGCCTTTGTGTATCTTTGCATGTGAGGTGGGTTTCCTGGATACAGCACACCGATGGGTTTTGGTTTTTATCCAATTTGCCAGTCTGTGTCTTTTGATTGGTGCATTTAGCCCATTTACATTCAGGGTTAATATTGTTATGTGTGAATTTGATACTGCCATTTTGATGCTAGCTGGCTGTTTTGCCCGTTGGTTCATGTACATTCTTCATTTTGTTGATGGTCTTTAGCATTTGGTATGCTTTTAGGATGGCTGGAACTGGTTGTTTCTTTCTATGTGTAGTGCCTCTTTCAGGAGCTCTTGTAAAGCAGGCCTAGTGGTGACAAAATCTCTGAGTACTTGCTTGTTCGTGAAGGATTTTATTTTTCCTTCACTTATGAAGCTCAGTTTGGCTGGATATGAAATTCTGGGTTGAAAGCTCTTTTCTTTAAGGATGTTGAATATTGGCCCCACTCTCTGGCTTGTAGAGTCTCTGAGAGATCTGCTGTGAGTCTGATGGGCTTCCCTTTGTGGGTGACCTGACCTTTCTCTCTGGCTGCCCTTAGTATTTTCTCCTTCGTTTCAACCCTAGTGAATCTGACGATTATGTGCCTTGGGGTTGCTCTTCTTGCAGAGTATCTTTGTGGTGTTCTCTGTATTTCCTGGAGTTGAGTATTGACCTGTCTTGCTAGGTTGGGGAAATTTTCCTGGATAATATCCTGAAGAGTGTTTTCCAGCTTGGATTCATTCTCTTCGTCACATTCTGGTACACCTATCAAACGTAGGTTGGGTCTCTTCACATAGTCCCACATTTCTTGGAGATTTTGTTCATTCCTTTGTGCACTTTTTCTTTAATCTTGGTTTCTCGTTTTATTTCATTGAGTTGATCTTCAACTTGATATTCTTTTCTGCTTGGTCAATTCGCTGTTGAAACTTGTGCATGCTTCATGAAGTTCTCGTGTTGTGTTTTTCAGCTCCTTCAATTCATTCATATTCCTCTCTAAGTTGTCCATTCTTGTTATCAATTCTCGAATCTTTTTTCAAATCTTTTTCTAGGTTCTTAGTTTCTTTGCACTGGTTTAGAACATGTTCCTTTAGCTCACTGAAGTTTCTCATTATCCACTTTCTGAAGTCTGATTCCGCTCATTTCGTCACATTCATTCTCCGTCCAGCTTTGTTCCCTTGCTGGTGAGGAGTTTTGGTCCTTTTTGGAGGTGAGGTGTTTTGGTTTCGGTGTTTTCTCCTTTTGCGCTGGTTTCTTCCCATCTTTATGGATTTATCCGCCTGTCTTAGTATTGGCTGATTTTTCAATTGGGTCTCTGTGTGGACACTGAGATTGTTGATGATGAAGTATTTCTGTTACTTAGTTTTCCTCTAATGATCTATCCTCTCTGTTATGAGTGCTGAGGTCCACCCAGGCCCTGCTTGTCTGGGGTATACCTGCAGCAGCTGCAGAACAATGAGGGATGATACCAGTTTCTTCTTCTGCTGCCCTTGTTCCAGAATGATGCCAGCCAAATGTCAGTCTGATTAGTCCTTTCTGGGGTGACTCCTTGATATACAGGGGTCAGGAGCTGCTTGAGGAGACAGTCTGTGCTTTATAGGAGCTCCAGTGCTCTGTGAGCTCCGTTGTTCATTCAGGGTTGTTGGGAGGTTGTTTATGTCTGCTGCAATAGAACTCATAAAACACCACTCTTTTTTTTTTCACCCTTAGATGCTCTGTCTCAGGGAGTTGGGGCTTTTATGAGTATCTGTTGCACTGTCCTGCCCCACTAGATGGCAGTCTATTCACTATTTGCCTGCCGGGCTCTGACCTGCTGCTGGGCTCCCTTCTGCTGTGGAGCGGGGAGTCTCTCTGTTATGGCAGGTTGCCTCGGCAACGGCAGGCAGTCCTGGGCGGTACTTAAGTGGGGGTGCACTTCGTCATCAATGGTGGACGCCCCTCCCTGACCGGGCTGCACCGTCCCAGATGCCGGCAACAAAACTCTCAGCCCCAAGCGCCTCCAGTCACCGCCCTGCTTGTCCCGTGAGCGTGGGACCCGCCGAGCCCGATCACCCAGCTCCCTGCCTCAGAGTCCGTCCTCTCTCTCTCTCTCTCTCCCCAAGCTGAAAGGTCGACTCTCTCACTGGCGCCCCAGGAGCCTGCCGATAGGGCACTGGGATCCGTGCGATCTCCCGTGCCGCTGCCCACTACCCCGGCTCAGATCACGCTTCCCAGGAAACTCCTGGTCTGGCTCATTGTCCAAGTCCCATTCAATCAGATGGACATGCCAATCTGCCCTTCCAAATCTCAGACTGCCGGTTTAACAGGGCACCCAGACCAGTGAGTTTCGCGCTGGGTCCCGCTGCGGCACCGCGCTGCGGTGCAGGCCGAAGAGGCGGCAGGAGTCGGCTGCGCCAGCCGGCTACGAGCGTTTCGTGTCTCTCCCACACCTGGGACCTTCAACGCTACGTGGGCATAAAAGGAACATCCGAGGATGCGGCTAGGACTCACCCCTTGCGCCTTCACCGAGAGCTGCAATCCTGAGTCACCTCTCTGACGCCATCTTGCCTCCCTCCGAGCTGGATTCATTCTCTTCATCACATTCTGGTACACCTGTCAAACGTAGGTTGGGTCTCTTCACAGAATCCCACATTTCTTGGAGATTTTGTTCTTTCCTTTTGGCGTTTTTTTCTCTAATCTTGGTTTCTCATTTTATTTCATTGAGTTGATCTTCAACTTCTGATATTCTTTCTTCTGCTTGGTCAATTCGGCTGTTGAAACTTGTGCATGCTTCGTAAAGTTCTCATTTGTGTTTTTCACCTCTTTCAATTCATTCATATTCCTCTCTAAGTTGTCCATTCTTGTTATCATTTCCTCGAATCTTTTTTCAAATCTTTTTTCAAGGTTCTTAGTTTCTTTGCACTGATTTACATCATGTACTTTTAGCTCAGTGAAGTTTCTCATTATCCAATTTCTGAAGTCTGATTCCGTTATTTTGTCACACTCATTCTCTGTCCAGCTTTGTTCCCTTGCTGGTGAGGAGTTTTGGTCCTGTGAAGAAGTTCATGTGTTTTGGTTTTGGGTGTTTTTCTCCTTTTTGCTCTGGTTTCTTTCTATCTTTATGGATTTATCCACCTGTCATCTTAGTAGTTGCTGATTTTTCAATTGGGTCTCTGAGTGGATGCCCAGAATGTTGATTATGAAGTATTTCTGTTATTTAGTTTTCCCTCTAATGGTTCAGCCCCTCTGCTGTACGAGTGCTGAGGTCCACTCCGTGCCCTGCTTGGGTAAACCTGTAGCAGCTGCAAAACAGTGAGGGATGCTACCAGTTTCTTCTTCTGCTATATTTGTTTTATAATGATGCCCACCAAATGTCAGTCTGATTAGTCCTTTTTTGGGCTGACCCTTTGGATATACAGGGGTAAGGGAGCTGCTTGAGGAGACGGTCTGTGCTTTATAGGAGCTCCAGTGCTGAGCTCTGAGCTCTGTTGTTCATTCAGAGTTGTTGGGAGGATGTGTTCATGTCTGCTGCAACAAAACTTATAATCCCCCTTTTATTCCCCCTTAGATGCTCTGTCTCAGGGAGTTGTGGCTTTCTCTATGAGTATCTGTTGCACTGTCTGCCCAGCTAGAGGTAGTCTATTCATTATTTTCCTGCCGAGCCTCTGCCCTGCTAGCTCAAGTCGGCCCTGTTGCTGCGGGTCTCTGTTCTGCTGTGGTGCACTCTGCCCAGCTGAGGGAGTCTCTCTTTTATGGCGGATAGCCTCGGTAATGGCAGCCAGCTTCAGTACTGGGCGGTACTTCAGTAGAAGCAGACTGCGTCGGTAGTGTCGGATGCCCCTCCCCCACCAGGCTGCACCGTCCTAGATTCAACTGTGCCGGCAGAAAACTCTCAGCCCCGACCACCTTCAATCGCTGCCCTGCTTCTCCCCATGAGGGTGGGACATGCCAAGCATGATTACACAGCTTCCTGCCTCGGAGTCAGTTCTCTCTCTCTCTCTCTTTTTCTCCCCATGCTGGATTGTCAACTCTGTCACTAGCTCCCCAGTATCCTGCCAATAAAGCACTGGAATCCGTGCCATCTCCCGTGCCTCTGCCCACTACACCGACTCATATCATGCTTCCCCAAAAATCTCCTGGTCTGCTTCATTGTCCAAGTTCCATTCAATCAGATAGACATGCCAATCTGCCTTCAAAAATATCGGATTGCCGGTTTAACAGGGTACTCAGACCACTGAGTTTTCTGCCAGGAGACGCTGCGCTGTGGCGCCGGCTGAACTGGCCACGTGAGTTGGCTGTGCTGTCGTCCTGAGTCTCTCCCACACCTGGGACTTTCAACGTTCTGTGGGCAAAAATGGCCCATGCGAGTATGCAGCTAGGACTCACACTCTGCACCTTCACTGAGAGCTGCAATCCTGAGTCGCCTCTACGACGCCATCTTCAGGAGTGTATTTCACATGGCCAATTATTCAGAACTGCAGTGAAGAATTATATACATCTGAAAAATACTCAGAATTCTATTATATAGGGCCACTTATTCAGAGACTCACTGAATAATGCAAACCTGGGGATTAGTCTGGAGACTATTTGATATGACTGTTCACTAAGCACTCAGTGAAAAATGCAGAGCTGGGAAATAGGAGGATAGAGTCAGGAGTCTATTTTATACGGTCACTCATTCAGAAACTCACTGAAGAATACACACCTTAAGAATAGTCAGAGTCCAGGTCTTATGGCCACTCAATCAAAGCATTTCCGAATAATGCACAATTGTGCAAGAGTAAGAAGTCTATTTCATATGGCCTCTCATTCAGAGTTTCAGTGTGTAATAAACAGCTGTGGAGTAGTCAGGACCCTATTTCAGGTTGTTCCAAATTATTCAACTCCGTGAATGATACAAATATGTGTGATTGTCAGGATACTATGTGATATGGACACTAATACAGAACCTTTTGGAATACTGCACATAAGGGGAATAATCACTAGTTTATTTCATATGGTGATTCATTTGGAGAGTCAAAAAATAACTCACACCTGTGGAGTAAAATGGGGTCTATTACATAAGGCCACTCTTTCAGTGTTGCAGGGATTAATATGTATATCTGATAAGTCAGGAATCTCTTTCACATGGCCACTCGTTCAGGGCCTCTGTGAATAATACTCCCTCAGAAATAGTCAAGGTTCTACTTCAAATGGCTACACATTCAGAGTCTCTGTAAGTAATGCACACCTGGGCAATACACAAGAGTCTCTTTTTTATGCCCACTTAGTCAGAGTCTCATTTAATAGTACACACCTTGGGAAGAGTTAAGAGTCTACTTCATGTAGCCACTCATTTAGATCCTCAGTGAATAATGCACATCAGGGTTACAGTAGAGCATTTTTTATATGGCCACTCATTCTGTTCTTTCCTAAATGATACACACCTGGGGAATTGTCAGGATTTGATTTCATACTTCCACTCATTTAGAAACTTATATAAGAATTTACAACGGAGCAATAGGAGTCTATTTCACATGGAATCTCATTCAAAGGTTCAATGAATAATGAACTTCTATGGAGTAATCTGGTCGCTGTTTATGATAAAAACGAATTTGGTGACTTCCTGAATGATACACACCTGGGTGATAGTCAGGATTCTATTTCATATGAACTCATTGGGTACCAAACAATAATACACACCTGGTATAGTGTCAGGAGTTTATTTATATGGACACTCATTCAGAACCTCTGTGAAGAATGCACATGGTGAATAATAAGGATCTATGTCATATAGCCACTCATTCAGACTCAGTGAATAAGTCACATGGGGAGTAATTAGAAGTCTGTTTCATATGACCATCTTCTCAGAAATGCAGAGTACTAAAATAGTCAAGAGCTATATGCTGGAGTCTATTTTTTATGGCTATTAATTCAGAGAATCACTGAATAATGCACACCTGTGGAATAGTAAGAAGTCTCTCTCTGATGGCCACTCATTGAAAGCCTCACTAAATGTACACACCTGGGGAAAGAGCCAGAATTTACTTTTATCCCCTCATTCAGAGTCTCATTAATAATAAACACCTTTGGAGAAATGAAGACCATTGCCTCTCATTCAGAGTGTCACTGAATGATGTGCTGTATTCAGGAGTCTATTTCATGTAGACACATATTCAGAGCCTCAGTGATTAAGACAGACCATTGCTATAGTAAAGAATCTAATTAATAGGGCCACATCTTCTGAGCCTCACTGAGTAAGACACACCTGAACAAGTGTTAGGCATCTACATTATATAGAATCTCGTTTGCATCCTCAGCGAATAATGCACACGTGTGGAATGGACACTAGTCTATTTTATATGGCCATAAAATCAAAACTTATTGAATAATTCACAACTGTGGAATAGTCAGATGTCTATTTAATATGCCATCTCATTTAGAGTCAGTGATAAAACACAACTGTGGGCTATTGAGGAAACAGTTCCGTGTGGCTAAACATTTAGAGCCTCAGTGAATAATACATACCTGGGGAGGAAGTGCACAAGATGGCATCGTAGGAGTGACTAAGGACTGCAGCTCTCAGAGAAGGCACAGATGGTGAGTCCTAGCCACATTCTCAAATGGACGGTTTTTGCCCACAGAGCTTTGAAAGTCCGAGGTGTGGGAGAGACACGGGATGCTAGTACAGGCTGCTAGTGCAGCCGGCTCTCGCAGCCTCTTTGGCCAGAGTCACAGCGGGACCCGGCACGGAACTCACTGGCATGGGTGCCCTGTTAAACCGGCAATCTGAGATTTGGAAGGGCAGACTGACATGTCCATCTGATTGAATGGGACTTGGACAATGAGCCAGACCAGGAGATTCCTGGGAAGCGTGATCTGAGCCAGTGCAGTGGGCAGAGGCACAGGAGATCACATGGATCCGAGTGCTCTATCGGCAGGCTACTGGGGTACCAGTGAGAGAGTCGACCTTTCAGCTTGCTGAGAGGTAGAAAGAGAGAGAGAGGACGGACTCTGAAACAGGGAGCTGGGTGATCAGGCTCGGTGGGTCCCACCCTCAGGGGGACAAGCAGGGTAGCGACTGGAGGCACTTGGGGCTGAGAGTTTTGCTGCCAGCATCTAAAACGGTGCAGCCCGGTGAGGGAGGGGCGTCTGCAATTACTGATGCAATCCACCCCTACTGAAGTACCGCCCGGGCTGATGCAGCCTACCATTGCCGAGGCAACCTGCCATAACGAGAGACTTCACCAGGAGTGGGAGGGCTCACAGCAGCAGGGAGCCCAGAGACCCAAGGCAATAGCAGGCGCCCAGGCAATAGTGAATAGACTGCCACCTAGTGGGGCAGGACAGTGCAACAGATACTCATAAAGAAAGCCCCAACTCCATGAGACAGAGCATCTAAGGGGGGAAAAAAGGGTGGTGTTTTCTGAGTTCTATTGCAGCAGACATAAACAACCTCACAACAACCCTGAATGAACAACGGAGCTCACAGCTCAGCACTGGAGCTCCTATAAAGCACAGACCGTCTCCTCAAGCAGCTACCTGACCCCTGTATATCCAAAGAGTCACCCAAAAAAAGAACTAATCAGACTGACCTTTGGCGGGCATTATTCTGGAACAAAGACAGCAGAAGAAGAAACTGGTAGCATCCCTCACTGATCCGCAGCTGCTACAGGTATACCCCAGACAAGCAGGGCCTGGACTGGACCTCAGCACTTATACAGCAGAGGGGCTAGACCATTAGAAAAAAAAGCAAGTAACAGAAAAACTTCATTATCAACAATCTCAGCATCCACAGAGAGACCCAATTGAAAAATCAGCAACTATTAAGACGACAGGTGGATAAATCCATAAAGATGGAAAGAAACCAGCGCAAAAAGGAGGAAAACACCCAAAACCAAAGCACCTCACTTCCAAAAAAGGACCAAAAACTCCTCACGAGCAACAAAACACAGCTGGATGCAGAATCAGTGTGACAAAATGACAGAATCAGACTTCAGAAAGTGGATAATGAGAAAATTCAGTGAGCTAAAAGAACATGTTCTAAACCAGTGAAAAGAAACAAAGAACCTTGAAAAAAGATTTGAAAAATGATTCGAGGAATTGATAACAAGAATAGACAACTTAGAGTGGAATATGAATGAATTGAAGGAGCTGAAAAACACAACCCAAGAACTTCGCAAAGCATGCACAAGTTTGAACAGCCAAATTGACCAAGCAGAAGAAAGAATATCAGAAGTTGAAGATCAACTCAATGAAATAAAACGAGAAACCAAGATTAAAGAAAACAGCACAAAAAGGAATGCTTCTCCAAGAAATGTGGGACTATGTGAAGAGACCCAACCTACGTTTGATAGGTGTACCAGAATGTGATGAAGAGAATGAATCCAAGCTGGAAAACACTCTTCAGGATATTATCCAGGAAAATTTCCGAAACCGAGCAAGACAGGTCAATACTCAACTCCAGGAAATACAGAGAACCACACAAAGATACTCCGCAAAAAGAGCAACCCCAAGGCACATAATCATCAGATTCACCAGGGTTGAAATGAAGGAGAAAATACTAAGGGAAGTCAGAGAGAAAGGTAGGGTCAGTCACAAAGGGAAGCCCATCAGACTCACGGCAGGTTTCTCGGCAGAGACTCTACAAGCCAGAAGAGAGTGAAGGTCAATATTAAACATCCTTTAGAAAAAGCACTTTCAAGCCAGAATTTTATATCCAGCCAAAATGAGCTTCAAAATGAAAGGAAAATAAAATCCTTCATGAACAAACAAGTACTCAGAGATTTTGTCACCACTAGGCCTGCTTTACAAGAGCACCTGAAAGAGGCACTACACATAGAAAGAAACAAGCAGTACCAGCCATCCTAAAAGCATACCAAATGCTAAAGACCATCAACAAAATGAAGAATCTACATGAACCAACGGCAAAACAGCCAGCTAGCATCAAAATGGCAGTATCAAATTCACACATAACAATATTAACCCTGAATGTAAATGGGCTAAATGCACCAATCAAAAGACACAGACTGGCAAATTGGATAAAACCAAAACCCATCGGTGTGCTGTATCCAGGAAACCCACCTCACATGCAAAGATACACAAAGGCTCAAAATAAAGGATGGAGGAAGATTTACCAAGCAAATGGAGAGCAAAAAAAGCAGGAGTTGCAATTTCATCTCTGATAAAATAGACTTTAAAGCAACAAAGATCAAAAGGACAAAGAAGGTCATTACATAATGGTAAAAGGATCGATACAACAAGAAGAGCTAACGATTCTAAATATATATGGACCCAATGTAGGAGCACAGATATATAAGGCAAGTTCTTAATGACTTACAAAGAGACTTAGACTCCACACAATAATAGTGGAGACTTTAACACTCCACTGTCAATATCAGACAGATCAACCAGACAGAAAATTAACAAGGATATCCAGGACTTGAACTCAGACCTGGAACAAGCAAACCTGATAGACATTTACAGAACTCTCCACCCCAAATCCACAGAATATACATTCTTCTCAGCACCACATCACACCTACTCCAAAATTGACCACATAATTGGAAGTAAAGCACCTCAGCAAATGCAAAACAACTGAAATCATAACAAACAGTCTCTCTCAGACCATAGTGCAACTGTTGGAACTCAGAATTCAGAAAATAACTCAGAACCGCACAGCTTCATGGAAACTGAACAACTGGCTCTTGAATGTTGATTGATAAACAATGAAATGAAGGCAGAAATAAAGAAGTTCTTTGAAACCAACGAGAATGAAGACACAACGTACCAGAATCTCTGGGACACATTTAAAGCAGTCTGTAGAGGAAAATATATAGCAATAAGTGCCCACATGAGAAGAGTGGAGAGATCCAAAATTGACACCCTATCGTCAAAATTGAAAGAGCTAGAGGAGCAAGATCAAAAAGCTCAAAACCTAGAAGACAAGAAATAACTAAGATCAGAGCAGAACTGAAGGAGATAGAGACAAGAAAACCCTTCAAAAATCAATAAATCTAAGAGCTGGTTTTTCGAAAAGATCAACAAAATAGACAGACCACTAGCCAGAAAAAGAAGAGAGAGAACAACCAAATAGATGCAATAAAAAACTATAAAGGGGAAATCACCACAGATTCCACAGAAATTCAAACCATCATCAGAGAATACTACAAACAACTCTATGCACATAAACTAGTAAATCAGGAAGAAATGGATAAATTCCTGAGCCTGTGTCCTCCCAAGCCTAAACCAGGAGGAAGCCAAACTATGAATAGACCAATAAGGTCTGAAGTTGAGGCAGCAATTAAGAGCCTACCACACAAAAAGCCCAGGTCCAGATGGGTTCACAGCTGAATTCACCAGACACACAAAGAGGATCTGGTACCATTCTTCTGAAACTATTCCAAATAATCCAAAAAGAGGGAACCCTTCCCAAATCATTTTATGAGACCAACATCATCCTGATACCAAAACCAGAGACTCAACAAGAAAAGAAAACTTCAGGCCAATATCCATGATGAACATAGATGCAAAAATCTTCAATAAAATACTGGCAAACCGATTGCAACAGCACATTAAAAACTTATCCATCATGATCAAGTAGGATTCATCCTGGGATGCAAGGCTGGTTCAACATACACAAGTCTATAAATGTAATTCACCACATAAACAGAAGCAAAAACAAAAACCACATGATTATCTCAATTGATGCAGAGAAGGCATATGACAAAATTCAACAGCCTTTATGCTAAAACCTCAATAAACTTGGTATTGATGGAACATATCTCAAAGTAATAAAAGCTATTTATGACAAACCAACAGCCAATATCATACTTAATGGGCAAAACTGGAAGCATTCCTTTGAAATCCGGCACTAGACAAGGATGCCCTCTCTCACCACTCCTATTCAACATAGTACTGGAAGTTCTAGCCAGAGCAATCAGGCAAGAAAAGAAATAAAGGGTATTCAAATAGGAAAGGTGGAAGCCAAATTGTCTCTATTTGCAGACGACATGATAGTATACCTAGAAGACCCCATCACCTCAGCCCAAAAGCTCCTGCAACTGATAAGCAACTTCAGCAAAGTCTCAGGATATAAAATCAATGTTCAAAAATCACAAGCATTCCTATACACCAATAACAGACTTAAAGAGAACCAAATCAAGAACGAACTGCCATTCACAATTGCTACAAAGAAAATAAAATACCTAGGAATACAACTCACTAGGAATGTAAGGGACCTCTTTAAGGAAAACTACAAACCACTGCTCAACGAAATAAGAGAGGACACAAACAGATGGAGAAACATTCCATGTTCGTGGTTAGAAGAATCAATATTGTGAAATGGCTATACTGCCCAAAGTAATTTACACAGAATCAATGCTATCCCCATCAAACTACCATTGAATTTCTTCACAGAACTGGAAAACCACCATGAATTTTATATGGAACCAAAAAGAGCCCGCATAGCCAAGTCAATTCTAAGCAAAAGAACACAGCGGAGGCATCACACTACCAGACTTCAAACTATACTACAAGGCTACAGTAATCAAAACAGCATGGTACTGGTACCAAAACAGAGATATAGACCAATGGAACAGAACAGAAGCATCGGAGGCAACACAACATATCTACAACCATATTATCTTTGATAAACCAGACAAAACAAGCAATGGGGAAAGGATTCCTATTTAATAAATGGTGTTGGGAAAACTGGCTAGCCATGTGCAGAAAGCAGAAACTGGACCCCTTCCTGACACCTTACACTAAAATTAACTCCAGATGGATTAAAGACTTAAACGTAAGACCTGACACCATAAAACCCTAGAAGAAAATCTAGGCAAACCATTCAGGACATAGGAGTAGGCAAGGACTTCATGAACAAAACACCAAAAGCATTGGCAACAAAAGCCAAAATAGACAAATGGGACCTAATCAAACTCCACAGCTTCTGCACGGCAAAAGAAACAGTCACTAGAGTGAATCGCAACCATCAGAATGGAAAAATCTTTGCAGTTTACACATCTGACAAAGGGCTGATATCCAGAATTTACAAAGAACTCAAACAGATTTACAGGAAAAAAAAAAGCCCATTCAAAATGGGCAAAGGATATGAACAGACACTTTACAAAAGAAGACATACATGAGGCCAACAAACATATGAAAAAGTGCTCATCATCATTGGTCATTAGAGAGATGCAAATCAAAACCACATTGAGATACCATCTCACGCCAGTTAGAATGGCGATCATTAAAAATCTGGAGACAGCAGATGCTGGAGAGGATGTGGAGAAATAGGAACACTCTTACACTGTTGGTGGAGTGTAAATTAGTTCAACCATTGTGGAAGACAGTGGCGATTCCTCAGGGACCTAGAAATAGAAATTCCATTTGACCCAGCAATCCCATTACTGGGTATCTATCCAAAGGACTATAAATCGTTCTACTATAAGGACACATGCACACGAATATTCATTGCAGCACTGTTTACAATAGCAAAGACCTGGAACCAACCCAAATGCCCATCGATGATAGACTGACTGGAAAATGTGCACATATACACCATGGAATATTATGCAGCAATCAAAATGATGAGTTTGTGTCCTTTTAGGGACATGGATGAATCTGGAGAACATCATTCTCAGCAAACTGACACAAGAAGAGAAAAAGAAATACCGCATATTCTCACTTATAGGTGGGTGAGAAAATGAGAACACATGGACACAGGGGTCTACTTCTATTGGGGAATGGGGAGGACAGCGTGGCTGGGATAGCCTGGGATGAATGCCAAGTGTGGGTGAAGGGAGGAAGGCAGCAAACACACTGCCATGTGTGTACCTATGCAACTATCTTGCACGTTCTGCACATGTACCCCAAAACCTATAATGCAATAAAATTAAAAAAAAAAAAAGAATTGTCAGAGTCCAGGTCTTATGGACAATCAAAGCATTAAATAATGCAAATGCAATAGTAAGGAGTCTATTTCATATCTCATATTCAAAGCTTCAGTATAATAAAAGCTGTAGAAGTGGACCTATTTCATTGAAATTAAGAAGCTTGAATAATACATATATGTGAATAGTCAGGAGACTATTGATATGGACACATACAGAACCTCTTGAATACTGCATGTGAATAATCAGTCTATTCATATGATTTGTTTGAGAGTCAAAAATAACAACACCTGTGGAGTAAAACTCTATTACATAAGGCACTCTTCAGTATTGCAGGAATAATACTATATCTGATAAGTCAGGAATCTCTTACATGGCCACTCATTCAGTAGAATAATACTTCAGAAATAGTGGTTCTACTTCAAATGGCTACATGAGTCAGCATGCACACCTGGGCAATAAAACAGTCTTTATGCCCACTTAGTCAGAGTCTCATTCAATAATACACTGAAGAGTTAAGAGTCTTCATGAAGCCACCATTTAGAGCCACAGTGAATAATGCACACCAGTGTTATAGTATAGCATTTTTTATATGGCCACTCATTCTGTGCCTCCCTGAAAGATACAAACCTGGGGAATCCTCAGGATTCTATTTCAAACCACCACTCATATAGAATTTTATAGACTAATTCAAAATGGAGAAATAGTCAGGTGTCTATTTCATATGGACTCTCTTTCAAAGTTTCAGTGAATAATGAACTTCTATGGAGTAATCAGGATGCTGTTTAAGATAGTCTTCCTATCTTAAACAGGAGACTTTTTCATATGAATTCTAATTCTGGGTACCGCTGAGTAAGACACACATGGGTTAGTGTCAGGAGTTTATTTGGTATGGACACTCAAACAGAACCTGCTTGAATATTGCACACATGGCGAATAATAAGGATTCTATGTCATACAGCTACTCATTCATACAAAGAGTGATTAACACACATGTGTAGTAGTTAGAAGTCTGTTTCATATGCCCCTCTTTCACAGCCTCACTGAATATTACACACTTGAGATATAGTCTGGAGTCTATTCTTTATTGCCATTCATTCGGAGAATGACTGAATAATTCACACCTGTGGAATAGTCAGAAGTCTCTTTCCAACGGTCACTTATTGAAAGCCTCACTAAATGTACACACCTGGGGAAAGAGCCAGGATTTACATTTGTTCCCTCATTCAGAGTCTCACTAAATAATGCACACCTGTGGAATTGTTAGGAAAATTTTTCACGTAGCATCTCATTTAGAGTGTCACTGAATAATGTGCTGTACATAGGAGTCTATTTTATGTAGACACATATTCATAACCTCAGTGAGTAAGACAGACCCTTGCTACAGTAAAGAATCTAATTAATATGGCCACATCGTCTGAGCCTCACTGAATAATACACACCTGGAGAATAATGTGGAGTCTACTTTCAATGTACAACCATTCAGAGCCTCGGTGAATAATGCACACCTGTGGGGTAGACAGGAGTCCATTTCATTTGTACACTCATTCATAGCCTCAATTTACAATATGCACGTGTAGATTACTTGCGGTTCCATTTCAAATAGCCATGGACTCCTGACGGCAGTGAATAGTGCACAAATGTATAGTACTCTGCAGTCTATTTCATATAGCTACTCATTCAGAGATTCAGTCGATAATAAAATTATTTAAGATTGATAGCATCATCCCGTTTCATATGGTCACACAAGAAGAGCCTCACTGAGTAATACACACCTGGAAAAGTGTGAGGAGTCTACTATATATAGCCTCTCATTTACAGTCACAGGGAATAGTGCACACGTGTGGAGGAGGCACTAATCTATTTTATATGACCACAAAATCAAAGCCTGAGTGAGCAATACACAAGTTTGAAATAGTCAGTAGTCTATTCCATACGCTGAAATATTCAAAGTCAGAGTCAATAATACACTCATGTGGACTAGTCAGGAAACAATTTCATATGTACAAAGTTTCAGAGCCTCAGTGAAAAATACATACCTGGGAAATACTCAGGACGCTATATCATATGGCATCTATTTCAGAGTTTCATTGAATAAGGAACACCTGTATCGTAGTCAGAATTTTATTTTTTATACACAAATATTCAGAGCCTAACTGAATAACATACACCTTGGAGAAAGTCAGAATCCTACTTCTTATAGCCACTCATTTAGGGCCAAATGTAAAAACGCACACCTCTGGAGTATTCAGGAGACTCTATATTCTGGACACTCATTCAGACCCTCACAGAATAATACAGACCTATGGAAAATTCAGGAGTGTATTTCAAATGACCACTTATTCAGAACCTCACTGAAGATTCATACACATCTGGTAAATACTCAGTATTCTATTATATAGGGCAACTTATTCAGAGACTCACTAAATAATGCACACCTGGGGAATAGTCCGGAGACTATTTGATACGACCGTTCACTAAGCACTCAGTGGAAAATGCAGAGCTGGGAAATAGTCAGAAGGATAGTGTCAGGACTCCATTTTATGTGGTCACTCGTTCAGAAACTCACTGAAGAATGCACAACTTAAACATTGTCAGAGTCAAGGTCTTATGGCCACTAAATCACAGCTCTACTGAATAATGCACAATTGGGCAATAGTAAGGAGTCTGTTTCATATGGCCACTCATTCATAGGTTCAGTGCATAATAAACAGCAGTGGAGTAATCAGGACCCTATTTCAGGTTGCCCCAAATCAAGTAGCTCTGTGAATGATACACATATGTGTGATAGTCAGAAGACTATTTGATATGGACACTCATACAGAACCTCTTGGAATACTGCACATGTGAAGAATAATCATTAGTCTATTTTATATGGTGATTCGTTAGGAGAGTCAAAAAATAAGGCACACCTGTTGTGTAAAATGGGGTCTATTACATAAGGCCACTCTTTCAGTGTTGCAGGGAATAATATGTATATCTGATAAGTCAGTAATCTCTTTCACATGGCCACTCGTTCAGGGCCTCTGTGAATAATACTCCCCTCAGAAATAGTCAAGGTTCTACTTCAAATGGCTACACATTCAGAGTCTCTGTAAGTAATGCACACCTGAGCAATACACAAGAGTTTCTTTTTTATGCCCACGTAGTCAAAGTCTCATTCAATAATACCCACCTAAGGAAGAGTTAAGAGTCTCCTTCATATCGACGCTCATTTAGAGCCTCAGTGAATAATGCACACCAGGGTTATAGTCGAGCATTTTTTATATGGCCACTCATTCTGTGCCTCCATGAATGATACACACCTGCGGAATCCTCAGGATTTCATTTCATACCACCACTCCTTTAGAACCTTATAGAATAATTCCCAATGTAGCAATAGTCCGGTGTCTATTTCATATGGCCTCTCATTCAATGTTTCAGTGAAAAATGAACTTCTATTGAGTAATCAAGACGCTGTTTAATATAGCCACGAATTGGGTGCCTTCCTGAATGATACACACCTGGGTGATAGTCAGGAGTCTATTTCATATGAACTCTAATTCTCAGTATTGGTGAGTAATACACACCTGGTATAGTGTCAGTAGTTTATTTGTTATGGACACTAATACAGAACCTGTTTGAATAATGCACATATGGCGAATAATTAGGATTCGATGTCATAGGGCTACTCATTCAGACAAACAGTGAATAACGCACATGTGAAGTAATTAGAAGTCTGTTTCATATGCCTCTCTTTAACAGACTCACTGAATATTACACACTTGGGATACAGTGTGGAGTCTATTATTTATGGCCATTCATTCATAGAATCAGTGAATAATGCACACCTGTGGAATAGTCGGAATTCTCTTTCCGACGGCCACTCATTGAAAGCCTCACTAAATGTACACACCAAGGGAAAGAGTTTGGATGTACTTTTATCCCCTCATTCGGAGTCTCAATAAATAATGCACACCTGTGGAATTGTCAGAAGAATTTTTCATGTGGCATCTCATTCAGAGTGTCACTGAATAATGTGCTGTAGTCAGGAGTCTGTTTCATGTAGACACAGATTCAGAGCCTCAGTGAATAAGACAGACCCTTGCTATAGTAAAGAAACCTAGAGTGGAATAACAGACTAGGGACTGTTTCAGAAAGTGGAGGCTGGAGGAGGGAGAATATTAGGAAAACAATGCATGGATGCTAGGCTTAATATCTGCGTCATGAAATAATGTGTATAACCGTAATGACACAAGTTTTAGGATTTGACAAACACCTGCTTGTACCCATAAATCAAAAGTAAAAGTTTTTAAAAAGTAAAAAAAAAAATTGTAATTAATATGGCCACATCTGAGAATCACTGAATAATACACACCTGGAGAATAATTTGGAGTCTATTTTCGATGGATATTCATTCAGAGCCTTGGTCAATAATGCACACCTGTGGGGTAGCCAGTAGTCCATTTCATTTGTACACTCATCCATAGCCTCAGATTATAATATGTACGTGTGGATTAATTGGAATTCCATTTCATATAGCCACGGACTGGTAACCTCAGTGAATAATGCACAAATGTAAAGTATTCAGCAGTCTATTTCATATAACCACTCATTCAGAGATTTACTGGATAATAAAAATATTTAAGATAGACAGCATCCCTTTTCACATGATCACACAAGAAGAGGTTCACTGAGTAATACACACCTGGGAAAGTGTGAGGAGTCTACTATATATAGCCTCTCATATACAGCCTCAGGGAATAATGCACACGTGTGGAGTAGGCACTAATCTAATTTATATGGCCACAAAATCAAAGCATGAGTGAGTAATACACAAGTTTGGAATAGTCACTAGTCTATTCCATATGCCCAAATATACAAAGTCAGAGTCAATAATACACTCCTGTGGACTAGTCAGGAAACAATTTTATATAGACAAAGGTTCAGAGCCTCAGTGAATAATACATACCTGGGAAATACTCAGGACGCTATTTCATATGAAATCTATTCCAGAGCTTCATTGTATAAGGAACACCTGTATCATAGTCAGAATTTTATTTTTTATAGCCACATATTCAGAGCCTAACTGAATTACATAAACCTTGGGGAAAGGCAGGATCCTATTTCATATAGCCACTCATTTTGAGCCAAATGTAGAAACGCACGCCTGTGAAGAATTCAGGAATTTATATTTTATTTACACTCATTCAGAGCCTCACAGAATAATAAAGACCTATGGAAAAGTCAAGAGTGTATTTTACATGGCCACTTATTCATAAGCGCAGTGAAGAATCAGGTAAATCTGGAAAATACTCAGGATTCTATTTCATATAGCCACTCATTTTGAGCCAATGTAAAACGCACGCCTGTGAAGAATTCAGGAATTTATATTTTATTTACACTCATTCAGAGCCTCACAGAATAATAAAGACCTATGGAAAAGTCAAGAGTGTATTTTACATGGCCACTTATTCATAAGCGCAGTGAAGAATCAGGTAAATCTGGAAAATACTCAGGATTCTATTTTATAGGGACACTTATTCAGAGACTCACTGAATAATGCACACCTGTGGAATAGTCTGGAGACTATGTGATATGACCGTTCACTAAGCACTCAGTGAAAAATGTAGAGCTAGGAAATAGACAGAAGGATAGAGGTATGAGTCTATTTTATGTGGTCACTCTTTCATAAACTAACTGAAAAATACACACCTTAAGAATAGTCAGGGTCCAGGTCTCATGGCCACTTAATCACAGCATTACCTAATGATACACAGTTGTGCAATAGTAAGAAGTATATTTTATATGACCTCTCATTCAGAGCTTCAGTGCCTAATAAACAGCCACGGAGTAGTCCGGACCCTATTTCAGGTTGCCCCAAATTATCATCTCCGTGAATGATACACATATGTGTGATAGTCAGGAGACTATTTGATATGGACACTCATACGGGACCTCTTAGAATAGTGGATATGTGGAGAAAAATCACTAGCCTATTTCATATGGGGATTCGTTTGGAGAGTCAAATAATAATGCACACCTGTGGAGTAAAATTAGGTCTATTACATAAGGCCACTCTTTCAGTGTTGCAGGGAATAATGTGTATGTCTGATAAGTCAAGAATCTCTTACACATGGCCACTCGTTAAGGGCCTCTGTGAATAATACTACCCTCAGAAACAGTCAAGGGTTCTACTTCAAATGGCTACACATTCAGAATCTCTGTAAGTAATGCACACCTGGGCAATACACAAGAGTCTTTTTTATATGACCACTTAGTCAGAGTCTCATTCAATAATACACACTTGGGAAAGAGTTAAGAGTCTACTTCATATAGCCACTCATTTAGAGCCACAGTGAATAATGCACACCAGGGTTATAGTCGAGCATTTTTTATATGGCCACACATTCTGTGCCTCCCTGAATGATACACACCTCGGGAATCCTCAGAATTATATTTCATACTACCACTAATTTAGAACCTTATAGAATAATTAAAAATAGAGAAATAGTCAGGTGTCTCTTTCATATGGCCTCTCATTCAAAGTTTCAGGGAATAATGAACTTCTATTTAGTAATCAAGACGCTGTTTAATATAGCCACGAATTGGGTGCCTTCCTGAATAATACACACCTGGGTGATAGTCAGAAGTCTATTTCTTTTTTTAAAAAAATTTTTATTGCATTAGAGGTTTTGGGGTACGTGTGCAGAACGTGCAAGATAGTTGCATAGGTACACATATTGCAGTGTGTTTTGCTGCCTTCCTCCCCTTCACTCACACATGACATTCATCCCCAGGCTATCCCTCCACAGCCCCCCGCTGTCCCTCCCACATTCCCCCCAATAGAACCCAGTGTATAGTAGACCGCCTCTCCGTGTCCATGTGTTCTCATTTTTCTCACCCACCTATGAGTGAGTATATTCAGTATTTCTTTTTCTGTTCCTGTGTCAGTTTTCTGAGAATGATGTCCTCCAGATTCATCCATGTCGTTAGAAAGAACACAAACTCATCATTTTTGATTGCTGCATAATATTCCATGGTGTATATGTGCCACATTTTTCCAGTCCAGTCTATCATCGTTGGGCATTTGGGTTGGTTCCAGGTCTTTGCTATTGTAAACAGTGCTGCAATGAACATTCGTGTGCATGTGTCCTTATAGTAGAATGATTTATAGTCCTTTGGATATATACCCAGTAATGGGATTGCTGGGTCAAATGGAATTTCTATTTCTAGGTCCCTGAGGAATCGCCACACTGTCTTCCACAATGGTTGAACTAATTTACACTCCCACCAACAGTGTAAGAGTGTTCCTATTTCTCCACATCCTCTCCAGCATCTGCTGTCTCCGGATTTTTTAATGATCGCCATTCTAACTGGCGTGAGATGGTATCTCAATGTGGTTTTGATTTGCATCTCTCTAATGACCAGTGATGATGAGCACTTTTTCATATGTTTGTTGGCCTCATGTATGTCTTCTTTTGTAAAGTGTCTGTTCATATCCTTTGCCCATTTTTGAATGGGCTTGTTTTTTTCCTGTAAATCTGTTTGAGTTCTTTGTAAATTCTGGATATCAGCCCTTTGTCAGATGTGTAAACTGCAAAGATTTTTTCCCATTCTGATGGTTGCCGATTCACTCTAGTGACTGTTTCTTTTGCCATGCAGAAGCTGTGGAGTTTGATTAGGTCCCATTTGTCTATTTTGGCTTTTGTTGCCAATGCTTTTGGTGTTTTGTTCATGAAGTCCTTGCCTACTCCTATGTCCTGAATGGTTTTGCCTAGATTTTCTTCTAGGGTTTTTATGGTGTCAGGTCTTACGTTTAAGTCTTTAATCCATCTGGAGTTAATTTTAGTGTAAGGTGTCAGGAAGGGGTCCAGTTTCTGCTTTCTGCACATGGCTAGCCAGTTTTCCCAACACCATTTATTAAATAGGAATCCTTTCCCATTGCCTGTTTTGTCTGGTTTATCAAAGATAATATGGTTGTAGATATGTTGTGTTGCCTCCGATGCCTCTGTTCTGTTCCATTGGTCTATATCTCTGTTTTGGTACCAGTACCATGCTGTTTTGATTACTGTAGCCTTGTAGTATAGTTTGAAGTCTGGTAGTGTGATGCCTCCGCTGTGTTCTTTTGCTTAGAATTGACTTGGCTGTCACGGGCTCTTTTTGGTTCCATATGAA
Source organism: Saguinus midas (assembly GCA_021498475.1). Classification (NCBI taxonomy): domain Eukaryota; kingdom Metazoa; phylum Chordata; class Mammalia; order Primates; family Cebidae; genus Saguinus; species Saguinus midas. The sequence goes on along the minus strand of CM038400.1, from coordinate 116,959,273 downwards.
ATTCATGGTGGTTTTCCAGTTCTGTGAAGAAATTCAATGGTAGTTTGATGGGGATAGCATTGATTGTGTAAATTACTTTGGGCAGTATAGCCATTTTCGATATTGATTCTTCCTAACCACGAACATGGAATGTTTCTCCATCTGTTTGTGTCCTCTCTTATTTCGTTGAGCAGTTGTTTGTAGTTTTCCTTAAAGAGGTCCCTTACATTCCTTGTGAGTTGTATTCCTAGGTATTTTATTTTCTTTGTAGCAATTGTGAATGGCAGTTCGTTCTTGATTTGGTTCTCTTTAAGTCTGTTATTGGTGTATAGGAATGCTTGTGATTTTTGAACATTGATTTTATATCCTGAGACTTTGCTGAAGTTGCTTATCAGTTGCAGGAGCTTTTGGGCTGAGGTGATGGGGTCTTCTAGGTATACTATCATGTCGTCTGCAAATAGAGACAATTTGGCTTCCACCTTTCCTATTTGAATACCCTTTATTTCTTTTTCTTGCCTGATTGCTCTGGCTAGAACTTCCAGTACTATGTTGAATAGAAGTGGTGAGAGGGCATCCTTGTCTAGTGCCGGTTCAAAGGAATGCTTCAGTTTTGCCCATTAAGTATGATATTGGCTGTTGGTTTGTCATAAATAGCTTTTATTACTTTGAGATATGTTCCATCAATACCAAGTTTATTGAGGGTTTTAGCATAAAGGGCTGTTGAATTTTGTCAAATGCCTTCTCTGCATCAATTGAGATAATCATGTGGTTTTGTTTTGCTTCTGTTTATGTGGTGAATTACATTTATAGACTTGCGTATGTTGAACCAGCCTTGCATCCCGGATGAATCCTACTTGATCATGATGGATAAGTTTTTAATGTGCTGTTGCAATCGGTTTGCCAGTATTTTATTGAAGATTTTGCATCTATGTTCATCATGGATATTGGCCTGAAGTTTTCTTTTCTTGTTGAGTCTCTGCCAGGTTTTGGTATCAGGATGATGTTGGTCTCATAAAATGATTTGGGAAGGGTTCCCTCCTTTTGGATTATTTGGAATAGTTTCAGAAGGAATGGTACCAGATCCTCTTTGTGTGTCTGGTAGAATTCAGCTGTGAACCCATCTGGACCTGGGCTTTTTGTGTGGTAGGCTCTTAATTGCTGCCTCAACTTCAGACCTTGTTATTGGTCTATTCATAGTTTGGCTTCCTCCTGGTTTAGGCTTGGGAGGACACAGGCGTCCAGGAATTTATCCATTTTTCCTGATTTACTAGTTTATGTGCATAGAGTTGTTTGTAGTATTCTCTGATGATGGTTTGAATTTCTGTGGAATCTGTGGTGATTTCTTCATTATCATTTTTTATTGCATCTATTTGGTTGTTCTCTCTTCTTTTTATCAGTCTGGCTAGTGGTCTGTCTATTTTGTTGATCTTTTCAAAACCAGCTCTTGATTTATTGATTTTTTGAAGGGTTTTTCTTGTCTCTATCTTTTTCAGTTCTGCTCTGATCTTCGTTATTTCTTGTCTTCTGCTAGGTTTTGAGCTTTTTTGTTCTTGCTCCTCTAGCTCTTTCAATTTTGATGGTAGGGTGCCAATTCTGGATCTCTCCACTCTTCTCATGTGGGCACTTATTGCTATATATTTTCCTCTACAGACTGCTTTAAATGTGTCCCAGAGATTCTGGATACGTTGTGTCTTCATTTCGTTGGTTTCAAAGAACTTCTTTATTTCTGCCTTCATTTCATTGTTTATCAATCAACATTCAAGAGCCAGTTGTTCAGTTTCCATGAAGCTGTGCGGTTCTGAGTTATTTTCTGAATTCTGAGTTCCAACTTGATTGCACTATGGTCTGAGAGACTGTTTGTTATGATTTCAGTTGTTTTGCATTTGCTGAGGAGTGCTTTACTTCCAATTATGTGGTCAATTTTGGAGTAGGTGTGATGTGGTGCTGAGAAGAATGTATATTCTGTGGATTTGGGGTGGAGAGTTCTGTAAATGTCTATCAGGTTTGCTTGTTCCAGGTCTGAGTTCAAGTCCTGGATATCCTTGTTAATTTTCTGTCTGGTTGATCTGTCTGCTATTGACAGTGGGTGTTAAAGTCTCCCACTATTATTGTGTGAGTCTAAGTCTCTTGTAAGTCATTAAGAACTTGCCTTATATATCTGGGTGCTCCCACATTGGGTCCATATATATTTAGAATCGTTAGCTCTTCTTGTTGTATCGATCCTTTTACCATTATGTAATGACCTTCTTTGTCCCTTTTGATCTTTGTTGCTTTAAAGTCTATTTTATCAGAGATGAGAATTGCAACTCCTGCTTTTTGCTCTCCATTTGCTTGGTAAATCTTCCTCCATCCTTTTATTTTGAGCCTTTGTGTATCTTTGCATGTGAGGTGGGTTTCCTGGATACAGCACACAGATGGGTTTTTGTTTTTTATCCAATTTGCCAGTCTGTGTCTTTTGATTGGTGCATTTAGCCCATTTACATTTAGGGTTAATATTGTTATGTGTGAATTTGATACTGCCATTTGATGCTAGCTGGCTGTTTTACCCATTGGTTCATAGATTCTTCATTTTGTTGATGGTCTTTAGCATTTGGTATGCTTTTAGGATGGCTGGTACTGGTTGTTTTTTCTATGTGTAGTGCCTCTTTCAGGAGCTGTAAAGCAGGCCTAGTGGTGACAAAATCTCTGAGTACTTGCTTGTTCATGAAGGATTTTATTTTCCTTCACTTATGAAGCTCAGTTTGGCTGGATATGAAATTCTGAAAGTTCTTTTCTTTAAGGATGTTGAATATTGGCCCCCACTCTCTTCTGGCTTGTAGAGTCTCTGCGAGATCTGCTGTGAGTCTGATGGGCTTCGACCTGACCTTTCTCTGGCTGCCCTTAGTATTTTCTCCTTCATTTCAACCCTGTGAATCTGACGATTATGTGCCTTGGGGTTGCTCTTCTCAGGAGTATCTTTGTGGTGTTCTCTGTATTTCCTGGAGTTGAGTATTGACCTGTCTTGCTAGGTTGAAATTTTCCTGGATAATATCCTGAAGAGTGTTTTCCAGCTTGATTCATTCTTCATCACATTCTGGTACACCTATCAAACGTAGGTTGGGTCTCTTCACATAGTCCCACATTTCTTGGAGATTTTGTTCATTCCTTTTGTGCTTTTTCTTTAATCTTGGTTTCTGCTTTTATTTCATTGAGTTGATCTTCAACTTGATATTCTTTCTTCTGCTTGGTCAATTCGCTGTTGAAACTTGTGCATGCTTCACGAAGTTCTCGTGTTGTGTTTTTCAGCTCCTTCAATTCATTCATATTCCTCTAAGTTGTCCATTCTTGTTATCAATTCCTCGAATTTTTTTCAAATCTTTTTAGGTTCTTAGTTTCTTTTGCACTGATTTAGAACATGTTCTTTAGCTCACTGAAGTTTCTCATTATCCACTTTCTGAAGTCTGATTGTCATTTCACACTCATTCTCAGTCCAGCTTTGTTCCTTGTTGGTGAGGAGTTTTGGTCCTTTTGGAGGTGAGGTGTTTGGTTTCGGTGTTTTCTCCTTTTGCGCTGGTTTCTTCCCATCTTTATGGATTTATCCGCCTGTCGTCAGTATTGCTGATTTTTCAATTGGGTCTCTGTGTGAGCTGAGATTGTTGATGATGAAGTATTTCTGTTACTTAGTTTTCCTTCTAATGGTCTAGCCCTCTGCTGTATGAGTGCTGAGGTCCACTCCAGGCCCTGTTTGTCTGGGGTATACCTGCAGCTGGGAACAGTGAGGATGATACCAGTTTCTTCTTCTGCTGTCTTTGTTCCAGAATGATGCCAGCCAAATGTCAGTCTGATTAGTCCTTTTGGGTGACTCTTGATATACAGGGTCAGGAGCTGCTTGAGGAGACAGTTTGTGCTTTAGGCTCCAGTGCTGAGCTGAGCTCCGTTGTTCATTCAGGGTTGTTGGGAGGTTGTTTATGTCTGCTGCAATAGAACTCATAAACACCACTTTTTTCTTAGATGCTCTGTCTCAGGGAGTTGGGGCTTTCTTATGAGTATCTGTTGCACTGTCCTGCCCCACTAGGTGGCAGTCTTATTTTTGCTGGGGCTCTGATAGCGGGTCTGCTGTTGCTGCTGGTCCTTCTGCTGTGGAGCTCTTGTCTCTATGGCAGGTTGCCTCAATGGCAGGCTGCAGTGGGTACTTCATGGGGATTGCCAGCAATGGGACGCCCTCCTCACCGGGCTGCACTCCAGATGCCAGCAAAACTCAGCCCCAAGCATCTCCAGTCACTGCTGCTTGTCCCTGTGAGTGGGACCTGAGCCCAATCACCCAGCTCCTGCCTCAGAGTCCGTCCTCTCTCTCTTCTCTCAAGCTGAAAGGTCGACTCTCTCACTGGCGCCCCAGTATGCCGATAGGGCACTGGGATCTGCAATCTCCGTGCTGCTGCCCACTTCACCGGCTCAGATCACGCTTCAGGAAACTCCCAGGAAACTCCTGGTCTGGCTCATGTCCAAGTCCTGCTCAATCAGATGGACACAATCTTTCAAATCAGATTGCCGGTTTAACAGGGCACCCAGACCAGTGAGTTCTGGTCCTGTTGCGAAGCAAGAGCCGGCTGTGCGTTAGCCTTTCTTTCTCCCCTGTGGGACTTTCAACGCAGGAAAATCCGAATGCGGCTAGACTCACCCTCTGTGCCTTCATGAGAGCTGCAATCCTGAGTCTTTCACGACGCCATCTTGCCTCCTGTGCCTTTAATCTTGGTTTCTCATTTTATTTCATTGAGTTGATCTTCAACTTCTGATATTCTTTCTTCTGCTTGGTCAATAATTGAAACTTGTGCATGTAAAAGTTCTGTGTTGTGCAGCTCCTTCAATTCATTATATATTCCTCAAGTTGTCCATTTTGTTATCAATTCCTCAATCTTTTTTCAAATCTTTTTCAAGGTCTTAGTTTCTTTACACTGATTTAGACCATGTTCTTAGCTCACTGAATTTCTCATTATCCACTTTCTGAAGTCTGATTCCGTCATTTTGTCACACTCATTCTCTGTTCAGCTTTGTTCTTTGCTGGTGAGGAGTTTTGTTTTATAGGAAATAAATTGGTTTCTAAATGTTCCTCCTTTTTGCGCTGGTCTTTCCATCTTTATGGATTTATCCATCTCGCCTGTAGTTCTTTATTTTTCAATTGGGTCTCTGTGGATGCTGAGATTGTTGATGATGAGTATTTCTGTTACTCAGCCTTCTAATGGTGTCCTAGCCTCTATGCGATGTGTGAGGTCCTCAGCCCTGCTTGTCTGGTGTACCTGTTGAGCTGTGGAACAGTGAGGATGATACCAGTTTCTTCTTCTGCTGTCTTTTTTCAGAATGATGCCTGCCAAATGTCAGTCTAATTAGTCCTTTTTGGGGTGACTCTTGGATATACAGGGGTCAGGGAGCTGCTTGAGGAGATGGTCTGTGCTTTATAGAAGCTCCAGTGCTGAGCCGTGAGCTCGTTGTTCATTCAGGGTTGTTGGGAGGTTGTTTATGTCTGCTGCAATAGAACTCATAAAACACCATTTTTCCCCTTAGATGCTCTTTTCAGGGAGTTGGGGCTTTTATGAGTATCTGTTACTGTTTGTCTGGCCACTAGAGGCAGTCTATTCACATTTGCCTGAGGGCTCTGACTTGCTAGCTGGTTCATTCACTGACTTGGGCTCCTTCTGCTGTGGAGCTCTCCTCTGAGTCTCTCTGTTATGCAGGTTGCCTTGACTGCAGCTGCATGAATCTGAGTTGAGCTTCAGTATTCAGTCAATTATCAGTAATGGCGGATTCCTCACTGGGCTGCATTTAGTCTATGCAAAACTCAGCCCCAAGCGCCCAGTGCCTGCCTGTTAGGTGGGATGAGCCCAAAATCACCCCAGATGCCTCAGAGTTTGTTCTCTCTCTCTCTTCCTCTCCACAAGCTGAAAAGTCGACTTTCTCACTGGGGCCCCAGTAGCCTGCTGATAGGGCACTGGGATTCATGCGATCTCCTGTGCCGCTGCCCACTGCACTGGCTCAGATCACGTTTCCTAGGAAACTCCTGATCTGGCTCATTGTCCAAGTCCCGTTCAATCAGATGGACATGCCAATCTGCCCTTCCAAATCTCAGATTGCCGGTTTAACAGGGCACCCATACCAGTGAGTTCCGCGCCTGGTCCTGCTGTGGTGCTGGCCAAGGTGGCCACGCGAGCCGGCTGCACTAGCCGGCTGTACTGCCATCCCGTGTCTCTCCCACACCTGGGACTTTCAATGCTCTGTGAGCAAGAAATGTCGATCCGAGAATGCAGCTAGGAATCACCCTCTGTGCCTTCACTGAGAGCTGTAATCCTGAGTTGCTTCTACGACGCCATCTTGCAAGTCCGCCCGACACCAGATTCTTCATTAAGAAAACTTGTTTGCTGATATGTAGGCAATGAATTAATGAATAGTTCATAAATTACTAATTTACAAGTCTACATAAATGAGCTGAGTAAACACAAAATAACACCATGAATTAATCAACAGCTTTTGACTTCAAGTTCTTTTTTTCCTTTCCAATGTAGCTCTAACAGGAACTACTATTAGTCCATTCCATGGAAAAGTCAGAGGCGGTTAAAATATCAGAGGTACACTTCCTAATACCTTTCTGCCTTTTGTGTAGCTTTCTCTCAGTACTTCACCAGATGAAATTGACACATTTCTCCAGCTGGGTTCAGGAGCCACACAGGAGCACACAGAACTGGGAATACAAAGCCATCTCTGACACACACTACGTGGTGCCATAGGCGACTTCCAGGAGGTACCAGCGGTTGGTGTTGTGGAATCCCACAGCGAACACTTGCCCCTGGGTCATCTGCACCCCGCGCCCTCCGCAGCCACTGCCTCCGCCGCTGCCATGTTGGCTGCCGGGTCGCCGCACTTGCCCTCCAATCTCTGCACTGCCTTTCAGCTCCTGCAGTCCCTCTCGAAGGGACCATGCCGCCTCCAGTGCAGCTGCCGCAGCTGACAGTGGAAGGAAGAAAGACACCGCGTGGGAGAGCTGAAGACTCCTGAGATTCCAAACCAACTGCCCGCCTGCCTGCCAGACTGACTGAGAAGTCTAATTCATATGAAATGTAATTCTGGGTACCGCTGAGTAATACACACCTGGGATAGTGTCAGGAGTTTATTTGGTTTGGACACTCATACAGAACTTGTTTGAAGAATGCACACATGGAGAATAATAAAGATTCTATGTCATACAACTACTCATTCACACAAACAGTGAATAACACACATGTGGAGTAATTTGAAGTCTTTTTCATATGCCCCTCTTTCACAGCCTCACTGAGTATTACACACATGAGTTATAGTCTGGAGTCTATTCTTTATGGCTATTCATTCAGAGAATCACTGAATAATGCACACCTGTGGAATAGTCAGAAGTTTCTTTCTGAGGGCAACTAATTAAAGCCTCACTAAATGTACACACCTAAGGAAAGAGTCAGGATTTACTTTTATCCCCTTATTAAGAGTCCCACTAAATAATGCACACCTGTGGAATTGTCAGGAGAATTTTTCACGTGGCCTCTCATTCAGAGTGTCACTGAATAATGTGCTGTAGTCAGGAGTCTATTTCATGTAGACACATATTCAGAGCCTCAGTGAATAAGACAGACCCTTGCTATAGTAAAGTATCTAATAAATAT